>JAJOOS010002482.1:0-32344 GCA_029582725.1 Solanum chiquidenum
CCCCCCCCCCTCCACACCACATCCAAAAAAAAATTTAACAAAATTTTAAATTTTTTTTTAAAAAAATTATTTAAAAAAAATTACCAACCCACCCAACCAGCCCCCCATCCCCTACCACCCCACCCCCATCCCCTACCATCCCACTCCCCTATCCCAAATTAAATGTAAAAAAAAGTTTCATATTTTTTTATAGATTTTTGTTAAAACAAAATGACTTTCTTACCTTTATCACTTTTTTTTGTTTGCTTTTACCCATTTTATCCATTTAACTACCCACTTTTAAATGGATAATATGGGTATTACTCGTTTTTTACCCATTTTTAAATGAGTTGGATACCCAACCCATTTAAAATGGGTAATATGAGCGGATACCCATATTATTTACCCATTTCGCCATCCCTAGTTATGACTTTGCTTTAATCAATTAGATCTCAACCATTAATTTTAAATTATGACATGTGTCTCCAATCCAAGCTAGAACTTGGGGGAAATGGAGAGGAGCCGGATTCGGGTTGTGGTGGAGTGGTAAATACTACTTCATCCTTAACCAAAAAGTCTCGGGTTCGAGTCCCCTTGGGTACGGAGTCGCCTTTGTTGGGGAGCGCTTTACCCCCAATGTGGGACTTCCTGGAGCGAATCCGAATTTAGTCAGGCTCCAATGTAGGTTATATCGGACACCGGATAGAAAACTAAAAAAAAAAAACTATTTGAGATTGTTGTTTTGACTTTTGAGATTATAATCTTTGGATTAATTTTTCCTATTTAGAAGGTGAAATAAGATAACACTATCAAGTTGGATGAGATAATGTGAAATTTTTCAGGATTAAGTTTATCAATAAAATATTATATAAACTTAATCTTAAAACTTAATTCTAAACTATCCCACCTTACCGGGCTATCACCCTATTTAAGCAGCCTTTCCTCTCCTCTACGGAAGTAATCTTTTTCGGAAAGGAATAAACATAGAAATATTATTGATATTTCCGAAGCCCTTGTTTGATTTCTTTTGGACAGATGATTTATGTACAAAAAGACAAACTAAGTAGTCAATGTAGATGATAAATAAAAGTTGTAGAAATAAAACCAAGCAAGCATAATTTTGAAATGACAATTCATAATTTTGAAATGACAATTCTTAGTCACTTGATTAATAATTGAGCATCACAATATTCTTCAACGCACTAAATTGAAATCCACACATTCTCATCTTAGCTAGCAAGTCCACTTAATTTTGTTTACAAAATCAAACTTTATTGAAAGGTAAAAACATAACGATTAATAATTATGGTAAATTTAACCTAGCTCTCGCAAGTTTAAGGACTTGTTGAAAATGATGGGCCGTATCAGGTGGATGGGCCTCAATTACAGGCCTCTCCGGAAACACCCATTGCCCATCGCTCGTTCTCACCATGCCTTTATTCTCATCTTGCCACCAAAACGGTGGCACGCCATACTCCTCCTTCAAGAAACTCGAATCCTTATTCACAAGGGCAACATCCCTACCCGTGGCAGAGCGAAAAGCGCGTACCTTCCCATGGTACCCATCAACAAGATGTAAATGGGCCTCAAGGTTATGTGCAGAGCCCAAATCACTATTGGGCTTTAGAAAAGGAGAACGATGATGATCTAAAGCTAGCTCCACCCCTACATGAGCGTAACTCCAAGCAAATGAAAATTTCTCTTCCAATTGTTTTTGGAATAGAAATTTCTCATTTGTAATAATTCCAGGCACTGTTGGCACTTTGTCATGCACATTTATAACTCTTAAAACTTTAATTCCAAGCTCTTCACATCTTTCTTTAAATTTAAGATTTCCAACCCTAGGTCCAGCAAATGAAAAAACACTAATAGGAATTATTTTTGTAATAGACTTACCATTATGTAAAATATTCAATTTCATCTCAGCTATGTCATAAGCACTTAACAAAGCCAATGCTGCACCAAGACTATGTCCTGTAATAGTAATACTTAGCTCTTCACCTTCATATTTTTCGATTAATCGATTAATCTCCGCTAAAATTTGTTCACGAGCTGAAAATGAAGCATAGTGACAATTATTTTCTTTTTTAGTATACATATCGAAGAACCCTGTCTCAATCTTGATGTTAGGATCATCGCGAAAATGAGCAGGATGTAAAATGTCTTGTAGGTCATGGATCCATTCTAGGTAAGTCACCGTGCCACGCCATGCAACCACTATGTCACGTCTCCCTAGACGTTTAATTTCTTCAGGATCCATGGCTACGGCTACATACCCCATCCAGTTCGCGTGTTGGCTCCATACATTGCTCATTTTCGATTTTTGGAAAAAATTTGGTAAGTTGATATTTGAAGTTGCATATAAGTATCTTTTCATTTCATACCCTTTTTTCAACATGTTGATCTTGTCAAAAAAGTGTGATGGTTGATACTTGCAAGTACCACAATATTTAGAATGAGGATCATAGTCAAATGAGTCATAACAAGATTGAGCAAATTCACCATAACGGATGATTTCTTTTCTTAGATGAGAATCCATAGGATCAAGTAAACCTTTCCAATTGTTACATCCTTGAATTTCTCTCCACATCTCATGAAGGGGTTTTTTCTCTTCTTGATCATATTGTTGGAGTTCAATATTGTTGGAGTCTAAATTTGAAAGACATGAAGATGTTTTCAAAGATAGGTTTGGCGAAAGTCTTTTGTTTGGGAAATAGAGGTTCTTGGATTTGAATGTGTTCCATAATGGAGAAACTTCAAGGGAAGTATGGTTTCTTTTGTGTTTGGGATTGGTGAGAGATAATTGAAAGGAAGCCATGATGAATATTGATGAGAATCTTTCTTTCTTGTGTTTGATTTGTTGTTATCATATGAGGCAAGTGATAAGCTTGGTGGTATAGGAGATAAATTAAGTACAAGGTGCTTTAATTTCTTTTTGAGGGAGAACATGCTAAAGAGGAAAGAAAATAGAGACGTTCAACAACCAACAATAATGTATGATAGTCATGTAACAATAAATTAGGTCGATATCTTAATTAGATTGTAGAAAACTATACTTGGATTTTACAATCAAAGGAGAAGAGTTTTGTGGAAATGGAGAAATGAAAATGACAAAAACGTGTGGAAATGGAGAAATGAAAATACAACTGTCTAGTGTATTGACTACAAAAGAGATTGTAATAATCATAATTAGAGGTGTCAAAATTGACCTACTTAACTCGTCCATAATTTTAAGGATTGAACTCAAGATAATTTAAATTGAGTACAATTTCAATCCATTCAAGTCCTAACCCATTTTAAGAGAATCCTGATTAATTTAGTTCAATTTAATCTCCAATTTCAATCCGTTTTAAGACTCTCTATTTGCATTGATGTAATGTACGTTCCTATATTAAATCTATAAATTATTATCTATTTTATATCCTTTAGGAGTTATCTATCTATTTGTAACTTTTTTTTTAAAAAAAATTCTTTAGTTGAAATTCAAGTTGTGGTTATAAAACTTAAGGCCTCATTTGTTTTCATTTAGATTAAGACCTCTGAATCTGAATACACGTCTGAACATTAAGATTTGCATTAAGAGTTAGGTGTCTAGATCTGGATACACATCTGAATATTAAGATGCTGTCTCCAAATCTGAACACTGAATGATTATTGTTTGTTTTTAATATCTGAATGTGCATATGAAATCAAACATTATATTAATAAAATGTTATAAAACAATCATTTCAACAAAAAAATTACTTTTTGATTAAAAATATATCGTAGTCATCAAGCATAACATAAAAAAAAACACGAATAAAAAGTATTTTATAGGCACAATATAATATCAAAAAGTTCAATAAGTATTATAAATACTAGTTAAAAAATAATAAATAAGGTATCACATTATCGGCGCCTAACATATATTTTGGCTAATTAGAAAAACTAAAGAATTCTTATCTTTTTTCCGATAAACTTAATCCAATTCTCTAACTTGTGAACCTCTAACGTCATTCATGCTTTTTTGTAGTGGACACTTTCACAAAATATACTAACACATGTATTGTATAATGACTCTTCCCATCCAAGTCCATCTAATTTTTCCATATATTCTTCAAATGTAGGTGCACTATTTTTTTAATCAATAACTCTAGAGCAATAATCATCTTCTCATCAATTTCCAATTCAGACGAATAAGTTTTTTTTCTTCTCCAAAACTTTTTTTTCCAGCTGAAACTGAAGATTGGGATGAAGAATTATTAAGAGCTCCATTATTTTTGTCACCATCTTGTTCAACAACAACAATATATTAGTGTTATCTCACAAACGGATTTGATGATCAAAGAGTCTCAAAAAAATAATTGGCTAAAGACAAAATTCTAATAAGAGACCTCAAATTATATGTATACATAGTTATTATTTTTAATTATGAAAAGTATTTTTTTCACTCAAAAACCTTGATGAACATCAATACACTAAAAATATTATTGCAAGAAGTGTTCTTGACGAACATCAATACACTCTAAGAAAATTATTGATATAAAAAAAATACTTGTAAAGACTATGAAAACTTACTAGTTCAAGAGAAAAAAAATGGTGTTTGATTGAGAAAAGAGAGGAAGAAAGTTTATAGTTGTGAGAGGAAAAATCACGCAAAGACCGAGAGAGGCGATACTGTCATGACCCGATTTCTCGAGTCATGATGGCACCACTATACCCTACCAGTGGGTAAGCCAACTCGTAACCCAGAACATCAAGTAATGAGCGTAAGGGAAGAAACTGGCGAAAACAATAATCTAAACAAGGACAACAAGGCGGAAGCAAACCAAAATAAATATATACATAAATCCCTCCCAGAACTTGGAAGTCACTAGTACAGAGCTATCTCATAAATAGTACAAGTCTCAAAAGTGGACCACAACAAAACGTGTATCAAAGGCAACAAGACTAGCTAAAACAAAAGCAGGAGACAAGACAAATCCAAAACGCCAAGTGCTCACCCTCGTCTCCGAATCATAGCTGTAAAAGAAGGCCGAAGCTAATCACCGTTGGTAACTGGTACTGAGACCTGCATCACGAAATAAATGCAAAATGTAGCATGAGTACCAAAACAAAAGGGTACTCAATAGGCATCAAATGCTGACTGAGCAAAAAGGGTAAAAACAATAAGAAATGATAGAATCTAGACACAGAAAGGTCAAGCGGATATGAAAAGAAAGCACACGAGCATACCAGAAATAAACTAAGTACAACTAAACTAAACCTAACTGGACCCCCATAAGCCCAGAAGGTACACTCGTGCGCAAGTTTAAATAAAACCTGAACGAACCCCCATAAGCCCAACATGTACACAAAATAGCCAAGTCTATTGAGAAAGAAGAAAATCGGGCACTCAGTCGAAAGTAACCAAGATAATCCATCAGACTCCACCCAGCCAACAGTGCACTCCCAGGACAACTAGAAAGAGTGACCCTAGGGGCATCAAACCAAGTAATCCACTTCCAACCCAGCTAGAAAGAGGGACCCGTGGGTGAGGTAGATATCACGAGTTGTCCTACCATGCAGTCAGCTCCTAGCCCAGCTAGAAATTAAAGAGCGACCCGGGGACACCCAGCCAGCAGCACACTCCCAGCCCAGCTAGAAAGAGAGGCCCAGGGGTGATCGCTGAAATCACCGAGTCTACCCAGCCAACGATACGCTCCCAACCTAGCTAGAAAGAATGACCCCGGGGTGATGGCATCTCCAATATGATCCAATCCAACAACAACCATCATGGAACGCCGTTCACTCTAAGAAATCACAGAAAAGGCTCCAAGTCTATACTATCTCAATCCCACGCCTCTAGTGATGCACCGAACCTTCGAGAACGTGTTGGAACCGCAAAATTAGAGGGAGAAGATACAGAAGTGTAACAAGCAGCGATAAAGCCTAATCTAAGGCTCAAACTATCAGACTCAACTCTGCTACTCCAGTCTACAAGGAGCTAAGTCATCCGAACAACGTCGGTAGAAAGTCAAGGCAATCTAGCCCACATGGGTCATAAGTCTAATGCAATGCTAGCCTAACCTAGACTAAGGACATCATGCTTAAGTTTAAGGATGGACAAAGCATACAACACATAACATACAATAACATTTAGCACATAAGCATGCAACTTTACTAAACCAGTTAACATGGTACTACACCCGAAATATGGCCAATCGATCCTAACATAATGTATCTAATCAAAGTAAAGTAGGAAACTCGTACCCACCCCCAATTCACTCCAATCGACATGCTTTTACACAATTAAGCTCAATCTAATAGAAAGAAAGTCGTAGCCTACCTTAAGGCCGACCCCGCGCGCTCCAAATCACTTTGCCTGAGCTTTTCCTTCCTGAATGACCTTTGAACGCTGCCACTCTATCAAAAATAGGATCACAACGTTAGTACGGTTGTTTAGACACCAAAATCATAACAAACGGAGACAAATCAATTTTGAAGTCAAAATGGAAATCGTGGGACCCACACTGAACTGTCCGGATTCGACTCCGTCAAGAGACCCAAACAGTACCCCAAACTTGTGCTCCAAAATGGAACACAATTCGAGGCTCAAAACGCAGTAAAACCCAACATGCAAGAAAACCACACTTTAATCAACTTAAAAGAAAACATTCAGCAGTCTTAACTCGGAATTTACAAAAATCAAATGGTGCCCAACACTCCTTGAACACTTCACGACATATCCACGATAATTATCAACACACGGGACTTCGAATCACCCAAAACCGAGCTAAAATGAGTGAGATATGACCAAAACAAGGAGGCCAAAAACAAAAACTCGAAAAAGGGCCTAACAATCAGGTTTATAACCAAATTTACCTCGAATGACGCATACCCGACAACTTCCGAACACTCTACAGTGAAGCCACCAAAAATACAAAGCTTCCGCACTTCGAATCACCTAATTCGGTTGAGAGATGAAGGAGTTAGGAGGTTTTAAAGTTTTGGAAAGGGTGATGATTTTCTGCATTAAATAAACCAGATTTCAGCATATTTTTCGAAAACTTAAAAACTCCGACGGGGAGCTCCGAACTCGTTCGAAATCCCATGCACGCAAACGAGATATGCAAAAACACTAAATTCAATATTCCGGACTCAATGGCGCAGTTGAAATTTCCATACAAGGTCATCTTGACAAAAAATGGGTCCCACATCCAATCGTCATTTTAAGTCAAAAACCACAAAAGGGCTCGAAAAAATATCGGAAACCTCGGGACACGAACGAAGGGTCAATCTAGACCAAACATGACATTTCAGAGCTAACTGCGCTGACGAAATTCTCATCCAAGCACATTTACTCAGAATGTTGATTAAAATCAAACTTAGGCTTAAACTTAAAGTTAAAACGCCTAATCGCACCGACTCACATTGAAAATCTCAAGAGCCATGCCGACCATGATACTAGCCTAAAATGACCCTTCCGGAGTTGATGGAATCGTCAGAATTAAATTTTGATGTCATTTTCTTGAACTTTTGATCGAAAATGATCATTCAAGGTTCATAAGCTCCAAAAATACTAAAACTCGCACAATAACTAAATGAACGACCAGGTGAACGAATTGTCAGTCCCAACAAGTCATAAATGAATTGAGGTTGCTACAGGAACACTCTAAATGATACACAAAAGGCAAACCATAGAAATGACCAGGAGGATCTTTACAATATTCACTACTAAAAATTACTTTCGTCTGCGAAAGTAAGGGTCAAGAAGTACCTGAAGGCTCAAACAAGCCTGAAAACTTCTCTCGCATCTTCTGCTCGGTCTCCTAGGTAGCCTCCTCGACTGGACGATGCCTCCAATGGATCTTAACAACAAGAATGGCTCTCGAGCGCAATCTCCTCACATCTCTAGCTTGAATGGCAGCTGACTCCTCTACAAATATCAAACAATCATCCAACTCAACTGCATTATACTGGAGCACATGAGACTCATCAGGAACATACCGGCGCAACATCGAGACATAGAAAACCGGGTGGATGGCTGAAAATGTTGGAGGTAGGTTCAACTCATAAGTAACCTCCCCAACTGTCCGAAGTATCTCAAAAGGCCCAATGTACCTGGGGCTAAGCTTGCCCCGCCTCCCAAACCTCATCACGCCTTTCATGGGCTACACACGGAGGAATACCCGATCACCAACATAGAATCTCAAAGGTTGACATCTCTGATCCGCGTAACTCTGATGCCTACTTTGAGCAGTCCGAGGTCTATCCTGAATCATTCTCACCCGGTCCAAAGCCTCCTGAATCAAATCCGTACCCCACGACCTGGGCTATGTAGACTCAAACCAACCCACTGGAGAACGACAATGCCTACCATAAAAGGCCTCGAATGGTGCCATCTGAATGCTAGAATAGTAGTTGTTGTTATACGCAAACTCCACCAAAGGCCTAATGACCACCAAACTCCAAAACACAAGCCCACAACATGTCCTCAAGGACTTAAATAGTACACTTCGACTGACCATCAGTCTGCGGGTGAAAAGTTGTGCTAAAGTCAACCCGGGTGTGTTTTATTTAAAAAATAATTAGATAGATTTTAGAATCGCCACTTAATTTTTAAAGTAAAATTAAGAAAACTATTATTTTTAAAAGACTAAAATAGAAAATCTAATGAAAAAATAAAGGGGGTTCGGGGTTCTTATTAGCATTTCGGGAAGGGTTTGAAAGCACCAGAAATGCCCACTAATATGCAGTTATCCGATAATTAACTATTTCGCTAAATTTATTTGATTTAATTTGAATTAAACAATTTTTATAGTTAGGACTATTTTAAGGGAGAAAAAGAAAATTATTGAATTATTATCTAAGTGAAGTATTTTTTGTAAAATTATTTATTTTCTTATTTATTTATTTTTTAAGTTAAGTAAAAGACGAATAATTTAGTTAAGTGATTAATTCAAAATGAGTGTCTTTTGAGGATTTGATTTTTTTTTAAAATCTTAAGATTAATAGTAGACAATAACAAGTAAACAAACACAGTAAAATAAGAGAGAGACTTGGGTCCAAATCTGATTTTTCTGTCCGCTTGGGCAAGTATTTGGGCCTAATTTTGTTTTGGGCCTTTGGCCCATTCAAATCGCATGTACCTGTCTTAGTCTAACATAAAAGAGATATTTTTCTTTGGGCCTTAGGCCCAATATTTCCCACTTGTTTTAAATTCTAACAATATAATAGCAAATAAGTGGGATTAGGCTCAAAAGCAACAAAATATAATTTCTGATATTAAGAGTGGGCCTTTGGCACAATCTTCTCAATTCTTTGCATATTTTTTCAACTCCGGGACATGTTCATCGATTTTAATGGTCGACTGACTTGAGTAAAGGAAAAAAAATAAGCCTCCATGGCTCTCTCGAGGATGCAAGAGAGGAGTCCACCACAGACTCGAAAAAGGTTCACATAACAAAAGAGAAACAAAATTAGCATATGAATCAAACAAGCAAAGGAGATGTAACTTAATTGAAAATGAAGTAACTCGAGTATTTTAAAATCCAAAATAAAAACCAAAACCACTATTAGATCACAATAAAAAATTACTCAAAACAAAACAGAATGAACTACCATATATCAATCGACCAACATTTAGCACTTAACGATAACAAGAATTAAGAAATGAACATCTAAGGCCTATACAAGTAACACTGTAAATAGTGACTCCAAACACAAATAAACTAAGGCCAATGGACGTGCAACAAAGTGATATGTATGCATGCTTTGAGCAATACACTATATATATTTTCATAAATGCAACAATCAATTTTTTTTATATGGAATTCAAACCCAAACTTCACTTAATAAGACGATCATACTGGCAAGACACAAAATTAAGGAAAAGACAATTTGGAGAAAAAGAACTAAAACCGAAATTCATAAAGAATAAAGAAATGAAATTTCACATTTCTAAAACAACTCCAATATATATAAAACACCATTAAGAGAAACAATTGTTATCTAAAAAGAAACGAATGAAGTATATATCACTAGAACAAAGCCCAAATAAATAAACATGCACATAGATAAACCAACTAAAGATCAAAATAAGCAGAACTAGGATCCTACACTAAACTGAAGTAGTAAGAGCATTCATATACATTTAGGAAAGACTACCAAATAGTAGTCATATTTTGCGATGCAGATGGGCTTAACAAGGAAGGAGAAAAAGCATTTTTCAAAGAACATACAACCAAAATAAGAACAACATAATTGATCAGAGAGATTTAAGAATGCTACTGCCGTGTAATGAAGAAAACAAACAAAAATGCGAACAACCATCCAAAAATGTTCAGCAAAGTTGTAGTCAGATGAAGAATCAAAGATATTACTTACGACAAGGTGTAGGACATTTTGACATTACACAAAAAAAGAAAGGAAGTAAAACACGGGTTAAAACCAAAGAGACGAACATTAATCCGATTAGGCAAGAACACATATTAGACTCTACCAGAAATCTCACCAGGTTAAGAAACCACCACAACAAAAATTGAAACAAAGAAAAAAACGATTAAAACGCAAGTAAACAAATAGAGCGACATAACACAAAACTAGCATACTCAAAATCGTGATTGAATGAATAGTAGCCCATTTTAAGCAATCTAGCATATATTCAGCCCACTTACGAAATAAAATTAAGCCATATCAAAACTAAGGAAAGAATTTAGAAAAGCAGTTCACTGCTTTATTTACAAAACTCAACATTCTTGATTACACAATGAACATAGAAAAGCTAATAGGTAAAGAAAATCATTATACCTCTTTTAGAGCAGTGAACTGGGACCAGGCGAGTTAAGGAGTTTTCTTCGACCACAAAGGAGGTTCCAAAAATATAGACAAATTTCAGTGAGCAACGAACGAGAGGAAAAAAAATAAGGAAAGCTTTCGATGAGCTTATTATGTGCCTTCCTCTAGCTTTTGATTTCTTTTCTTAAAACTATCTTTCTCCTTTCCTCTTCCTATTTTTTTTTGTATTTCCACTTTGTTTCTTGCCAAAATTTGCACCCTTTTCTTTTCCTCCCCCCAATAAATAAAGAGAAGGGAATATTTTTGGGCGAAATTAGGGTTCCAAATGGGGGGAAAGGGATGAAATTCGGATAAGACACGGCCCATTTCAAATTTCAAAATCCAAAAATTTCTTTCACCATTTAAGCACGACACCTTTTTCTCTGAGATTTCAACCCATTCCAAAAGAGGAAAGGAGATAAACGCGTGCTGCTGTGATAGTACGGATTGAGAGGGACGTGAAGAAGAAAACAAAATCACAGTGACTCTCTGTGTTCCTCGCTGCTTTTCGTGTACCTCCGTGTCTACGCCGTGAAGACGTTGAATTGAGCAGGCGTTATTTTGTTGTTGTCGCTGCGGTCATTTTAACTGAGACGTCTTTCACGCTGTTTAAAGTCGTAAAGATGTTGTTGCCGATTGATGACGTCGTTTTGATGCGTACATCTGCTATAGCATTGGAGGCAAGTTCTGGGTCATTTTAGAATTAGATATGGGCCGGGTTTGGGTCATTTATTGCTGGGAATTGCTGGATAGAATAATGCTATTCATATTCTCAATTCTTTGGTATAAGAAGCATAAAACTTTTCCTGCATTCACAGAAAAATTGTTAATTTTTGGGGAGCTCCTCGTCCTTTCAACTTCTCCATATTCATTGAATGGAGGAATATGCTGATCTTGAGGCAAATTTATGGACCTGCATCCATAGAAAAATTGTTAGTTTAAAAAATGAACCGATTTGTGTCGATCTTTTTGGTTGTCTGCTCCTTGTCTAACTATCTCTGGTTGATTTTTCTGATCTCCCGCTTCTCGATAGATAAGACAAAACATTTTTATGCAAATAATTGAATCATAAAAGGAAAGTTTTAACAAAAATAGGTTTTTTCAAAAAAGTAATAATTGGAAAAGGTCACTGCCAAGTGTCATGTCACGTTGAGTTTTTAGCGAACGCCTTTGAAGTTGATGCTTCGAGGTCTATCTGATTACTTGTTGGGAAGTATTCAAAGTTGCTCTAAACTGTCGATAAACCCTGTTGAAATTTTGAGGCCATCCTCAAAATTTCTGCCCTAGTTAACTGTCTTGGCTTATCTTTAACCATTGGTGAGCAAATCACAGAATTTTTGAGATCTTCTCAAAAATTCTGTCCTAGTTGCAATTCTCAACGTAACTTCAGTCTTGGTTTGTTGAAAAGATCTTCTTCCTGAGAATTTTTGAGTCTCTCTCAAAAATTCTGTCCCAGTTTCTATTGTAAAGAGAAATAGAAATCTTAAGGGAGATATGACCGAGCCCTCGTGACGCCTATGTTTCCTATTGAGGCAGGAATTAGGTCAAACGTAGTTTCCCCTCTCGAGGATTAACAAAAATAAGAGAATTATAAAGAAATCGACCGAGATCGACATAGGCCGCCTACGTATCTCGTTCTTGAGAATTCAGGTCGAACGTAGTTCAAATACAAAGGAAATATTAGAAAGGGATAAAGGGATGACTGAGGTCGACATAGATCGCCTACGTATCTCATTTTTGAGAATTCAGGTCTGACGTAGTTCATTACACGAGGGATACAATTCTTAACATAGACGATTACAAGCAAATAGAATGATTACAAGGGAATGACAAACTGAAATTTCACGCATAGTATTTCTTGACAGCATCTGAGTTGATCGGTTTGCGCCATTCGGTGCAATCCATCTCCGACAAGATCAAGACACCTCCAGATAACACTCTGCGAACCATGTAGGGTCCTTGCCAATTTGGTGCAAATTTCCCTTTGTACTCATCTTGATGAGGGAAAACACGTTTGAGAACTAACTAACCAATTTCGAATATCATGGCTCTTACTTTCTTATGAAAAGCACGAATCATTCTCTGTCGATATAGTTGGCCATGACAAACAACAACCGTTCTCTTCTCATCAATTAAGGTTAGCTGGTCAATCCGCTTGCGAACCCATTCAACATCACTCAATTCAGCTTCTTGGATGATTCTCAATGAAGGTATTTCAACTTCTGCTGGTATAACTGCTTATGTTCCATATACTAGCAAATATGAAGTAGCTCTAACTGATGTTCTGACAGTTGTTCGGTAACCCAACAAAGCATACGACAACATCTCATGCCAACCTTTGCGATTATTAATCATTTTCCTCAAAATCTTCTTTATGTTCTTGTTGACGACTTCTACAGCTCCATTCATTTGGGGACGATAGGCGGTTGAGTTCTGGTGAGTAATCTTGAATTGTTCATATATATCTCTAATCAAGTGACTATTGAGATTTGCTCCATTATCAGTAATGATTGATTCTGGCACTCCAAACCTACATATCAAATTATTGCGAACTAAATCAGCTACAACCTTCTTGATCATCGACTTATATGAAGCTGCTTCCACCCACTTGGTGAAGTAGTCAATGGCAACCAAAATGAATCTGTGTCCGTTAGAGGCGGCTGGCTCTATTGAACCAGTGACATCCATGCCCCAAGCTACAAATAGCCAAGGCGAACTCATAGCATTGAGTTCGTGAGGTGGGACTCGAATCAAATTGCTATGCACTTGACATTTATGACATTTCTGCACAAACTTGCAACAATCATGCTCCATAGTCATCCAGAAATAATTGGCTTGGAGGATCTTTCTCGCCAAAGTGGTCCCATTCATGTGAGTACCACAAACTCCAGCATGTATCTATTCCAGAAGTTTTGCAGATTTGCTAGCATCAACACATCTAAGAAGACCTAAATCTAGAGTCCTCCTATAAAGAATTTCCTTGCTTGCGAAGAAATTGAAGGCAATACGACGTATCGACTTCTTCTGGTTGAACGTTGCATTCTTAGGATAAGTCTCGATCTCTAAATACTTCATGATGTCAAAATACCAAGGCAAACCATCTGGTTCTACTTCAACATGTGAACAATGGACATGCTGCTCTTTTACCTCTATATCCAAGTGATCAATATAGCTTGTATCTGGATGTTTAATCATCAAGTCAATGGTGGCGAGAACATAAACCAACTCATTCTGCTAACTGGGAGTATGTCTGAACTCAATCTTGCGGAACCTTTTGCACAACTTCTGTATATACTGCATGTACGGTGTGATCTTTGGGTTCTTTACGGCCCATTCTCCTTGAACCTGATGAATCAACAAATCTGAATCTCCAATAACCAGAAGCTCATGAACATTCATGTCGATGGCCATATTTAAACCAAGGATACAAGCTTCATATTCTGCCATGTTGTTTGTATAATCAAATCGGAGTTTAGTTGCCATAGGTTAGTGTTCACCAGACTCTGATACTAAGACCGCTCCGATACATTTCTCTTGGTGATTTGCCGCTCCATCAAATAACACTCTCCAACCAGGGTATGCTTTAGAAATATTTTCACCCAGAGATGCTATTTCTTTATTGGGAAAATAAGTTGTGAGTGGTTCGTATTCTTCATCAACCGGATTCTCCGTAAGATGATCAGCTAAGGCTTGTGCTTTTATCGCCTTTTGGGTCACATACACAATGTCAAAATCACTCAAGAGCATTTTCCATTTAGCCAACTACCGAGTCGGCATCGCCTTCTGGAAAATATACTCTAACGGGTCCATCCTGGAAATGAGATATGTGGTATAAGAAGACAAATAATGTCTCAACTTCTGCGCAATCCAGGTTAGTGCACAACATGTCCTCTCTAAAAGAGTGTAACCGGCCTCATATGGAGTGAATTTCTTCCTCAAGTAGTAGATGTCTCGCTCTTTCTTCCCTGTTTCATCATGTTGACCAAGCACGCATCCAAATGCATTATCTGAGACAGATAGATATAGCAACAAATGACTTTCTTCTTGAGGAGGGACCAACACCGGCGGATTGGACAAATAATTGTTGATGGCATCAAATGCAGTTTGACATTCTCTGGTCCACTTGGTCAGGGCATCTTTTTTTAACAACTTGAATATAGGTTCACACACCACGGTGGATTGAGCTATGAACCGGCTAATGTAGGTCAACCTTCCCAGAAAACTCATCACCTCTTTCTTGGTCTTCAGAGGAGGTAATTCTTGGATCGTCTTGATCTTGGAAGGGTCAAGCTTAATGCCCCTTTTGCTGACTATAAATCCCAACAGCTTGCCAGTTGGCAAACCAAAAGCATATTTGGCAGGATTTAACTTTAAATTATATCGACGCAGGCAATCAAAAAACTTTCTCAAGTGAGTAAAGTGATCCGAACTCTCGCGGGATTTGATTATGACATCATCTACATATACCTCAATCTCCTTGTAAATCATAACATGAAATATGGTCGTCATAGCCCTCATGTAAGTAGCACCGACATTTTTGAGACTAAAAGGCATCACCCGATAATGATATACACCCCAGGGCGTGATAAAAGCTCTCTTTTCTGCATCTTCTTCATCCATCAGGATATGGTGATAGCCTGCATAACAATCCACAAACGACTGCATCTCATGCTTAGCACAGTTATCAATGAGAATGTGAATGTTTGGCAATGGAAAATTATCTTTCAGGGTAGCTTTGTTGAGATCTCTGTAGTCGACACAAATTGTGATTTTTCCGTATTTCTTAACAATCGGAACAACGTTGGCTAACCACGTCGGATATTGCATCACTTCCACTACTTGAGACTCGATCTGTTTGGTAATCTCCTCTTTGATCTTTAAACTCAACTCAAGCTTGAACTTTGAGTCTTTTGTTTTACGTGACTAAAATTTGGATTAATCAGCAACTTGTGGGACACCATATTCGTACTCATCACCGACATATCTTTGTAAGTCCAGGCAAATACATCAATATATTCTCTAAGCAAGCGAACCAGGTCCCCTTTTTGAGCTTCAGTCAGATGGACGCTAATTCTTACTTCTTTAACACAATCCTCGTCCCCTAGATTCACAGTCTCAACTTCTTCCAAATTCAGCTTATGTTGATCCTCAAATTGTCGAAACTCTTCGGCAACATGTTCGGGTGCCTCATTTTCTTCTTCATATTCCTCACATTCATCGTCACCTGCCTCATTTTATTCACTCGGTTCATGACATGAGATGATATTGGCAGGTTTTAAAATATTACTGAAATCATGAACAAACAAAGTTAGGAAAGTAAAATATGAACAGATAAGCAAATAAACAAATTTTCAATAAAAGAGGCTTTCATTTAGATTGAAAAACAAGCACAAACTTTGGCCATGGCTAAGGGTCATTTTGCCTTTTTAAACATCACGAGGGAATTTCAAAAACTCAAACAATTAAAAACTGCATAAATGGTGGGTCTCGGGCCTCTTTCGGACTAACATCGATTTTTAAATAAACATAAACACATGTCTTTTCTACCAAGTTGCACGGGAAATTAGGAGCGGTGTGGAGGTCCAATTTTGTAGTTGCTCCTCAGGTTCTACATAACGGATGCCCGATGTCCCGATCTCTTCCTCGATGACTGCATCAATCTCCTCGAAAAGGCTCAAGATTCCAACCTCGAGACCATCATCGTTGACATATCCTCGCACCGAGAATGACTGGTACAGATGAGGAATTGGCTTGGCCAATGCTTGATCAAAACTCTTGTTCTTCATCTCTGCTTCGTCATCTGTTGGGACATATCCCAAACTGAACTTTGCTCCTTTGGCGGGAATTTGGATAGGCTTGACAATTTCTTAAAAATGATTCCCCAATCCGAAACCTGGTTCAAAATTGCTCTAGAGCATAACAGTAGCAATCATCTTGTATGCGGAAAGCATAGGAGGCTGTGGAGCCAAGTCATCACCGGTGGCATTTACCAGCTCCATAGTGTAGAAGTCACAACCTTGAGAGACATCATCAATGATCGGTGCATACCCATTGGAATGGCTCCCTTCACCATAAATGACCAATTCATGATCCTTTTAAACAAGTTTCATTAGTTGGTGAAGGGTAGAAGACACAGCCCCAGCCATGTGGATGAACGGTCTTCCCAGAAGCAAATTGTAACTGGTGTTAATATCCAACACCTGGAACTCCACATTAAATTCCGCATGACCCCCCTGAATATTCAAGTTTACCGCACCCAACGTGTCTCTTTGCACTCCATCAAAAGCCCTCACATTGACTTAGTTCTGGTGAAGTTTTCCCAAGTCGAATTTCAGCTGCCTCAGAGTCGAAAATGGGCAAATATTAAGACCGGATCCGTCATCGACCAACACACATTTTATTATCTTATCTTGACACATAATGGTGATGTGCAGAGCTTTGTTGTGCATCTTGTCTTCAAAGGGCAGCTCTTCATCACAGAAACTGATGTGGTGTCCTCGAACGACTTGGTATATCATCACCGCTAGATTGTCACTGTTAGTACCCACGGGTACATAAGTGTCATCCAAAGCTTTCATCAAAGCTTTTCTATGTAGTTTTGAACTCATCAGCAAGGCCCACACAGAAATCTGAGCTGGTGTTTTCTCCATATGTTTCACGATCGAGTAATCTTTCGGTTGCATCTTTCTCTAGTACTCCACTACTTCAGCTTCACTAATTGGCCTGTTAGACTGATCTTTCTTCTGCACTCCCTGGGCTAACTCTTCTGGTGTGTAGCATCTGCCAAATCTTGTCATACCCTGGGTAACAGCCGCTTCAATCACAAATTTTGGTCGGTCAAGTGTTTACCGTGGCACCAAGGCAACAACCTTCTCGGGTGTCAGAATCACAAACTTTTTCTTCTCTTTAATGCTCAACGAAGCTACAACCCTTTCCGATTCATCAGGAACGATAAGAACTATTGCCTTTCTCACGCACCAATCATCATCCGTCTCTATCATGTTGATAGTGACGCCTCCATGATTTGGCAAAGGATTACTATTGACATTGAGAGCGACTGTCTGGAGAAAGACCACTCTATGGTCAATCAGGTCTTGAATCTTGTGCTTTAGGTTGATACAGTCCTCGGTATCATGCCCAACACCGTTGGAGTGATATGTGCACCTCTGATCAGGGCTGTAAAACTTTGGGCTAGTGTCAATCGGCTTAGGCCCCACTGGATGAATATATCCTGCCACAATTAATCGCTCGAACAACTTTGTTCGAATTTCAATGAGCGGAGTGAAAATTCTAGCGGGCTTCTTCTCAAATCTAGGATAGGGGGAATCGTAATTGCCTTGTTGAGGAGGAGGTATTTGATGATAATTTGGAGCGTTTGGGCAGGGGGATTGATATCTAGGATATGAGTTGGTTTGGTAATTTGGCTGTAGAGCTTGGTAGTTTGGGGGGGGGTATTTTGGTAAAGTGGAGCTGGGGTTTGGTACGTTGGGGGAGGAGTTTGGTAATTTTCCTGAATGTTAGCACAGCTGGGGGCAACGTTCCAGTAGTGATGAGGTGGAGTTTGGTAAACTGGAGGGGGAGTTTGGTAAATAGGAGGGAGAGTATTTTGATAACTGGGAGGAGGGGTATTTTGATAACTGGGGGAGGTTTTTTTGGTAATTACCCTGTGTATAACAAGTCGGGTGCGAACTCTGTGAAGGTCGAGAACGACCGTGGTATGACGAGAATTTCCTTCGGGTCTTCTTCCCCTTATAAGAGATAGAAGATAAATGTTCTCTTTTCTTTTTCAACAAACTCGAGGATCCGGGAGAGGCAGTAACACGGGCAATCTTCCCGGTTCTTCATCCGTCTTCGATAGTCTCACCTACTTTGACTATCTCAGCAAACTTTTCTCCAACGTGTAACATGATTCTATCATAATATTCAGGGTCTTGAACCTGCACAAATACTTTGACAATTTCTTTCTCAGACATAGGAAGCCGACCTCTAGCCGCCTCCTTTCTCCATCAGTATGCAAATTCTCTGTAACTTTCATTTGATTTCTACTTCATTTTTTCTAGAGAATAACGATCAGGAACGATCTCCATATTGTTGGTGAATCGTTTGATAAATTCCTTATCCAAAGCATTCCAACTAGGCCACTGTCTCGTTTCATAAGATGTAAACCATTCTAGAGCCTCTCCACTCAGACTTCGGCTAAAAAGCCGCATTAGTAATGCTTCATCTCTTCCAACTCCCATGAGCTGGTCACAGTAGGCCCTTAGTTACACTAAAGGGTTCCTTATTCCTCCAAAAATGTCGAATTTTGGCACCTTGAACCCTTCTGGGAGGTCCAAATTTGGATGAATACATAAATCCTCATAACTCAAACCGGCGACTTCAGGAATACACTGCAACTCTTTCATGGCCTTTCGGATCTCTTCCTTCATATTTAGCTTGGCGGCCTCTTTCTTTGACCTCCACTCTCTCTCTCGCTCCTCATAGTGGTCGAGCTCAGAACCATTGACGTCATGCTCATTGGGGACCGGGATTTGGAAAGTGGGGTTTTTAGGTAGGGGTGGAGCAACAGAGGTACTCTGAGTATTTTGAGTGGCTTGATAGTTTTGAGAGAAAGTTTGTGGGCTGGTATACTAATTTTGGTGGTGGAGGAAAGTGTGCGGGTGGCTAACGTTTGGGTTTTGAGGGGGTGGACAAGTTTGAAGGTTGGCATTTTGAGGAGGGAGTGGCGCTTGGGGGTTGGTACTTTGAGGAGGAGGTGGTGTTTGGTAGGAGGTAGAGGCAAAATGGGGATTTTGAGTGGTTAAGTCGATGATTGAGGGTTCTGAGCGGGACCGGAGGGTAGGTTTTGAGCTTGTTCTGCGTTTGAAGGAGGAAAGTAAAGTAGAGGCCTTCCGTCTACTGGAGTATTAAAAGCAAAACTCGGATTAGGTAAATCTTGCCTTCTCTACATTTTGACCCTCATCTCGGTGATCTGCTGCATCAACTACATGAATCATTCTGATTAGCAATGACAGGCTGAGCCACGACAACATCGGTAAGACCAATCTCTTCATTATTATCACTCATTACTGATTTTCCCTTTTGTGAGTTTTGACCGAGGAAGGAATCTTTAGGAGCCTTAGATCTTGTGAAGTAGGGATGATCAGCCAGCTTATCGACACAGACTAATTCTAAGTACCTGTAGGAGAAACAACTCAAATGGAGATCTATTAGTTTTGATTCAAGACAAACAATGCAAAATACCACATAGAAAGCATATAAACACACAAGAGTTGCTTTGTTTGAGAACATGTTAACCCATGAATAATGGGGGTTGATTTTTTTTTTATTTTTGAACAAGCAGAAATTTGCTCGTTTTATTTTGAGGCCAGTGACTCAAAAAGGTTAAATTGCATTGAGCTAAGGTCTTCTTGCTGCATCTCTCACCGTCTGTTGATGTAAATTCATGTTTCCTTGCAGAATGAAAAAGGGGAAAAGAAAATTTTAAAAAGATAGGGGTCGGGCCTTGAAAGGCTGCCTACGTATCTCCCAAGGAGAATTCAGGCCCTACGTAGTTCGAATACAAAAGGGAATTCTCATTTTCATTCATTCATTTGACTGATTACAAGGAAAGTGAAAAGAAAACATGCAATAAAGCTCCTTAAATAAAGATTATGCCTTCATAAAGTCTTCTTTTTCTGAATCGTCAAAGCACTCTGGCTGCCGCATGGCTGATCAGGGGAGAAACTCAACTTGGATCCTTCCCTTGTTGATTAGAGATTCCCGATCATAGCGGAACCCGAGGCATATTCCAATTCTGTGATCTATGGCATTATGATAAGGGCACGATTTCCAGATTTCAATCTCAACGGGATCAAATGTTTCATCACCCATTTTGATAGGGGACAGTCCCCCTTTCGCACCAACTCACGATAGATATCCAACAACGATCTCTTAAAATGCGTGAAGAAGTGACAATAGAACACAATATGCTCTATGATCGGTACATTGGGCTCCAGTTGGTCACAGGTGAGGAGAGTGTTGTCACCCCACATATGGGGGATTTTCCCAATCCTGATTAGGTTGCGGATCTTGGCCTTGAGCTCCACACATTCTTTTGTCGTATACCTATTTTGGTTCGGATGGTAGGCACATGTCTTATGTACGTCCCCAAGCTCACCCTCGAAAGTGGTTCCCTTGAGGGGTTTCATGATGCGTTTAGCCCGAAGATGCTCGTAAAGGAGAGCACATGAAACGACTTTTACTCCTACCCTATATTCTTATATATGTGCTTCGAGGGTAATCTTCTCGTTACCTTCTTTCAGACGTCCTTGGAAAGGAGGCCTATGAACAATTTCTTCCTCAGGTTCTTCTTTAACAACTTCAGGTCCAGTGCCTTCGGGACCATTGACGTTGGCCTCTTGGTTGAAGAAGGAGTACTTTCCACATAGCTTTTGGAGCCTCATGGTTATATCATTGTTAAATACATCGTGTTCCTTTCGCATAACAGTTGTCTCTTCATTCATGATAGCATATCTTGCCATCTTAGCCGCTAACTCCGCGTCTAGTGCCGCATTTGCTGCTCGTGCGACCGCAGTGGCGAACTCTACTTCTATTCTCCTTTCTCTGGTTTCTTGGATCTCCTGTTTGAGCCGTTGCAGTTTTATTATTAAATTCTCCTTAGTCATCTTCACCTCGATATTCTTGCCTTTTCCCATCTTAGCAGCAATTTCACCTTTCCTGAGATAATAGAGTAATGGTTTAGGATTTGGTAGTGAGATTTTATTTTTGGCTGAGAAACTCTAGACTCAAAATATTTTGGTAGTGACTTGTATTTGGTATTGTAGAGATTTTTGGAATTTTTTTGAAAAGGAGTGGGCAAAAAATGTCCTCATTCAAAGCAACGTACTACATAAACAGTTAAAGCACACAAGTAAATAGACAAATATCGCGTCCTAAACATGCATGTGACCCTTTTATGCCAAAGGTAGGCCTAGCGAATAGAAGAATGCATTGCGACATTTAAAACAAATTGTTGCATCCCCCAAAATAATATTCATAAATAATTAGAGAATTCATTACAAAATCAACAAAGGGGATACATCTTTTAGGGAAGGGATACACTGCAAATACAATAACATCAATCCTACGCAGGGGAATAAGATAACTAAAAGGCTGAAGGACTTGCTCTTCCTCTTGCTTTTTCCATTTCTTCACGAATGAGGAACTTGCTAGTTATCACATGCGGCTCAGCGAACACAACTTTGGAATATATCGATACGCCCTGGAGAGTGTTAAGCTGATCATCCAAGTTCGAATCCAAACCTATCAAGAAGGCTCTTGCGTTAGATAACTCTTGTGTGGCAAAGGTTAAGTTCCTTTGGCTTTCATATTCTCGATGCTAGAACTCTTGTTCCCTACGCAGATATTCTTGCTCTCTACGTTGAAACTCTTGCTCTCTGCGGTCCCATTCCTGCTGAAAGTGGTAGGCTTGGATTTGGAGCCTTACTTAAACATCTTCAATCTGTCGGCCCGTGCGTGGCGTCGGGTCAAGTGTACAACTTAGATCATCCTGCAACTATTTTTTGTATTCGTCAACATACCCGGCTTCATACCTATTTTATGCCATGCTTTCTTTTAGGTTGACCCGTCCAGCCCATTCTTCACGAATATCCTTGGCGTAAAGTATCTTGTCGCACCCGTTGTAGTCAAAGACGTAGCGGCTATTGTTTTCCTTGAAAGGTAGGATTTGTCTTCTGCCGAATTGCCGCATTACCCTGCTAGGGTTGTAGGGTCGTACTCCCTTAATGCTAGGAAGAATTAAGAAATGACACTTAGCTCCCTAACAACTATTTTTTCTGACATGAAATCTTGAAACATCCATTGTACGTTTCCTTATTTTATGTCGTGGAAGACTTTAGCCCATGCTTCCCTCGTGCTATGAATCTGGAACTTGTTGATGCTCAAATGGAACTCGTAGTGGTTGAGGTGGGTTTTTTTTTGTGGTTTGGCCAATTTCTGTTTCTGAGTCTCGTATGTCTTCACCAGATGTTTAGACATCCACCACTATAGCAAGATATTACAACCTTGAAAAAATGGAAACCCATTTTTGCATAGACCCAAAGATCGATAGATGTCAGCCATAATGATCGGGGCCAGGTTGAAGTATTTCTTGACTTGTCCCTTTTTACTAACACCTTCAAAGATGGCGTGAGTTACCATGACAATTCGAGTATCAATTTCATTCCCTCCGTCCTGAGAAAATACCATCGTCACTAATAGGCATACGGAAAATGCTAGAGTTTGAGTCTGACTCCAACTACCATGATCAAGGAACTCATTTGGAAAATTTTTATAATAGTTCTCGTGTCCCCACCATTCATAAAGTTTCACAAACGGGATACTCGGGGTGTATAGCCAGTCTGCATTTACCAGTAACAACTTGTTTTTCAGTTCTGTGCTGGTTGGCTTATCCAGTAGCATAATGTGATGATCTGGAGATTTTTCCTTTTCTGACACATTCCGACGTTGTCTAGACAATCTTTGATTTCTTCAACAGTTGGTGTCATTTTGACATCTCCGAAGCGAAACACCATCCTCTCATCATCCCAAAATCGAGTGACCACCTCAATGAACTTAGGACAAACTTTGAGATTCATTATCGACGGGAGGTGACCCAAGTGAATAGAAAGTTCTCTTTTCTGATATGCATTGAGATTGTTCCACCATACACGGAGGAAGTTCGGCGTCTCGGTGACCATTTTGAAACTCAAGTGTTGCTTGGCCATCTACAAAAACATACAAATAATTAGATACCCCCCAAACCCAAAATACAACAATATGTCAAACAATACATACATCCTTCAAACACGCAAATATGAACGTCCGTTCGGGTCGTGGGCCCTTTGAACTCAGGGTGGTCTTTCTAATAGGGCCAACACGCCCTGGGTGTTGGGTCATATCTTAAGCCAATGTACTAAATTTCAGGGATTTAGTTTTGTTGTACCCTAAATTGACTTAGAGTGGGCTTTGTTTATAGTGGATTGGTGACCCAAGCGGATTACTTAGGCTGGGACAGTTAACGACCGTTGACTATTCAGTAGTCAACTATATTCGTCAGGGTGCCCCGAGAAAGATTTGGTTAACTAACAACTGCGGCTCACAAATCATCCTTTAAATGGAAAATTAAAATAAATGTCGTTTGACGGAGTATGTCATGCCATTTAATGCAACAATTTAATATATACGATGAATAAAGCAAGTAAACAATTAAAATACATAGCCAAATAAATTAATCTTAAGGTTAGAACCATTCAAATCTCCAGCAGAGTCGTCAATCTGTTTTATTTTTAAAAATAATTAGATTGATTTTAGAGTTGCCACTTAATTTTTAAAGTAAAATTAAGAAAACTATTGTTTTCAAAAGACTAAAACAGAAAATCTAATGAAAACTTAAAAGGGGTTCGGGGTTCTTATTAACATTTTTCGGAAAGGATTTGAAAGCACCCGAAATGCCCGCCAATATGCGGTTATCCGATAATTAACTATTTGGCTAAATTTATTTGATTTAATTTGAATTGAACATTTTTTATAGTTAGGAGAAAAAGAAAATTATTGAAATATTATCTAAGTGAAGAATTTTTTGTAAAATTATTTATTTATTTTTTAAGTTAAGTAAAAGATGAATAATTTAGTTAAGTGATTAATTCAAAATGAGTGTCTTTTGGGGATTTGCTTTTTAAAAAAAAACCTTAAGATTAATAGCAGACAATTACGAGTAAACAAACATAGTAAAATAAGAGAGAGAGAGAGACTTGGGCCCAAATCTGGTTTTCTTGTTCACCTGGGCCAGTATTTGGGCCTAATTTTATTTTGGGCCATTAGCCCATTCAAATCACCTACACCTGTATTAGTCTAACATAAAAGAGATATTTTTGTTTAGGCCTTGGGCCCAATATTCCCCACCTGTCCTAAATTCTAACAATATAATAGCAAATAAGTGGATTTAGTCCCAAAAGTAAAAAATACAATTTATGATATTAAGAGTGGGCCTTTGGCCCAATCTTCTCAATTCTTTGAATATTCTTTCAAATCCGAAATCTGTTCATCGATTTTAATGGTCGACTTACTCGAGTAAAGGAAAAAAAATGAGCCTCCATGGCTCATCTCGAGGATGCAAGAGAGAAGTCCACCACAGACTCAGAAAAGGTTCACATAACAAAATAAAAAACAAAATTAGCATATGAATCAAACAAACAAATGAGATGTAAATTAATTGAAAATGAAGTTACTCGAGTATTTGAAAATCCAAAATGAAAACCAATCCTACTATTAGATCATAATAAAAAAATGACTCAAAACAAAACAGAATGAACTACTATATATCAACCGACCAACATTTAGCACTTAACGATAACAAGAATTAAGAAACGACCATCTAAGGCCTATACAAGTAACACTGTAAATAGTGACTCCAAACACAAATAAACTAAGATCAAGGGACATGCAACAAAGGGATATGTAGACATGCTTTGAGCAATACACTATGTATATTTTCATAAATGCAACAATCAATTTTTATTTATTTTTATATTGAATTCAAACCCAAACTTCACTTAATAAGACGATCATATTGGCAAGACACAAAATTAAGGAAAAGATAATTTGGAGAAAAAGAACTAAAACCGAAATCCATAAAGAATAAAGAAATGAAATCTCACATTTTCAAAACAACTCCAATATATATATATATATATATATATATATATATATAAAACACGATTAAAAGAAACAATTGTTAGCTAAAAAGAAACGAATGAAGTATATATCAATAGAATAAAGGTCAAATAAATAAACATGCATATAGATAAACTAGCTAAAGATCAAAATAAGCAGAACTAGGATCCTACACTAAACTGAAGTAGTAAGAGCATTCATATACATTTAGGAAAGACTGCCAAATAGTAGTCATATTTTGAGATGTAGATGGGCTTAACAAGGAAGGAGAAAAAACATTTTTCAAGGAACATACAACCAAAATAAGAACAACATAACTGATCAGGGAGATTTAAGAATGCTACTGCCGTGTAATGAAGAAAACAAACAAAAATGTGAAACAACCATCCAGAAATGTTCAGCAAAGTTGTAGTCAGATGAAGAATCAAAGATATTACTTACGACAAGGTGCAGGACATTTTGACATTACACAAAAAAAGAAAGAAGTAAAACACGGGTTAAAACCAAAGAGACACGAACATTAATCCGATTAGGCAAGAACAAATATTAGACTCTACCAGAAATCTAACCAGGCTAAGAAACCACCACAACAAAAATTGAATCGACAAAGAAAAAAAATGATTAAAATGCAAGTAAATAAATGAAGCGACATAACACAAAGCTAGCATACTCAAAATCGTGATTGAATGAATAGTAGCCCATTTTAAGCAATCTAGTATATATTCAGCCCACTTTGGAATAAAATTAAGCCATATCAAAACTAAGGAACGAATTTAGAAAAGCAGTTCACTGTTTTATTTACAAAATTCAACATTCTTGATTCCACAATGAACAGAGAAAAGCTAATAGGTAAAGAAAATCATTATACCTCTTTCGGAGCAGTGAACTGGGACCAGGCGAGTTAAGGAGTTTTCTTTGACTACAAAGGAGGTTTAAAAAATATAGACAAATTTCAGTGAGCAACGAATGAGAGGGAAAAAAAACAAGGCAAGCTTTCGATGTGCTTATTATGTGCCTTCCTCTAGCTTTTGATTTTTTTCTTAAAGCTATCTTTCTCCTTTCTTCTTCCTATTATTTTTTGTATTTCCACTCTGTTTCTTGCCAAAATTTGCACCCCTTTTTTCCCCCTCCCCACAATAAATAAAGAGGAGGGGTTATTTATGGGCGAAATTAGGGTTCCAAATAGGGGGAAAGGAATGAAAAATCCGAATAAGACAAGGCCCATTTAGAATATCAAAATCCAAAAACTTCTTTCACCATTTAGGGACGACACTTTTTTCTCTGAGATTTCAACCCATTCCTAAAGAGGAAAGGGGAGAAATGTGTGCTGCTGTGATAGTATAGATTGAGAGGGACGTGAAGAAGAAAACAAAATGATAGTGTACACTATATGTTCCTCGCTGCTTTTCGTGTACCTCCGTGTCCACGCCGTGAAGACGTTGAATCGAGCAGGCGTCATTTTGGCTGAGACGTCTTTCACGCTGTTTGAAGTCGTGAAAATGATATTGCCGATTATTGTCGTCATTTTGACGTGTACAACTGTTGTAACATTGGAGACAAGTTTTGGGTCACTTTAGAATTGGAAATGGGTAGGGTTTGGGTCATTTATTGCTGGGAATTACTGGAATTGGAGTGGGCCGGTGCAGTGGAAAATAAAAAGAGAATTGGGTCTTCTAGAAATAATAATATGGGCTGCTGAAGTGAAAAGGGCTGCTGGAAATTAGGAAAAGGTGGGCTAACGAATGCAAGGAAAAGGCCCAACGGTTGGTCCTTTGATAATTAAGTGAATTACTAGTTTAGCCGAATTGAATTGTAATTGGCCAATTGAGATTACAAACTTAACCAAATTGAATTTCGTTTGCAAATTCGGCTAAATCTAAATGAGATTAATTAATATAATTAATTTAGGAGCTTCTCAATCTTAATAAAATAATTAATTCAACTATAAATCAATTTTTTTTCTTCAAAATTATCCATAATTTAAACTAAATTAATTTTAATAAAATATTTAAAATAAAATCTTTTTGGGATGATTTTCAAATATTTATGAAATATACCTATTATATATGTAAAGCTATATGAAATATATTTACTATTTATAAGTTATGAAAATCGACTAAGATCACCTAAATTAACTTTGAAAAGTATTTAAAATTTATAAATTAATTATTCTAAATCGTTTGAAAATTAAGAAGCTCGGAAATTAATTATTATCGGGGAGGGTCAAAATTGGGTGTCAATAGGGTGCCCAACTCATCCTGAAAGGTCCTCCAAAAGCTAGACGTGAACTGAGAACCCCGATCTGATATAATAGAAACTGGTGCCCCATGAAGTCAAACCACCTCCCGAATATAGATACGAGCCAACTTCTCGACGCTAAATGAAGACTGAACAGGAAGGAAATGTCCTAACTTTGTCAGTCGATCAACGATGACCCAAATGCTATCAACACCTCTAGAAATCCGCGGTAAGCCAACCACAAAATCCATACTAATGCGATCCCACTTCCACTCCGAAATGGGTAATCTTTGAAACTCACCAGCAGACCTCAAATGCTCAGCCTTTACCTGCTGGATAAGGATGGCAATTGGATAGGACCGGATCAACAGGACCGAATTTATCGGAATCGATCCTCGTTACCGGATTTAATTACCAGAACTGGGTCTTACCGAAACCGATTTTACCGGAAATTCCCAAAGGTTCCGCCCGGTCCCTTAGTTATCGGATAGGAACCGGTAACCGGACCGGAACCAGTTCTTACCGGATCATTGTGTACCGGTAATTTTTAATTTTTTTTTATTAACTTTAATTATTATATAATATTATATTATTAAAAAACTTCAATCTAAAACTTTAAAGTAAACTTTAAAGTTTCAATTGAATTTAAGTTTAAACTTTAAAGTTTAAAGTTTAAAATTGACTTTAAAGTTTAAAGTTTATATTGAATTTAAAGTTTAAAATTGACTTTAAAGTTTAAAGTTTATATTGAATTTAAAGTTTAAACCTTAAAATTCAATTTTTTATTAAAGTTTAAACTAATATTAAAATAGTTGAAAATTAAATTTGTAAAATGACTTGGATTAAGTATAAGGGACTATTTTAAAAGAAAATCAAGATGAATAGCGTATATTTATTCAATTAAATAAATTTTACAATACAAATATTAGAAAGAGACAAAGAGTACATAATCTAGGTATTGAATATTAATTATTGTACTAACAATTGAATTTTTTTTAAAAATCTTTTCGTAACTTTTGTATCATTTCAAAAGAAACATTTTTTGGAACTGTGTTTGTCGTTATTCTTCTATTGCTTCCATGCTATCATCACTATTATCACCAAATATTTCATCTATTTCATCTTCTATTTGGCTACTTAATTGTGGTAGTCAGGTATTTGTTCTTTCGGCATTGACTGAATCACGAAACAACACCGATATTTCCAAACTATCCTTTGCTAAAGGCTTGCTCCGAAGCGATTGATGATGCTTGAATCGCTAGCACATCTCAAACAACCCTAGCAAGGGTCGGAAATTAATTTTCACGATTCTTCCACCATACTAATATTTGAGCTTGAAGTTGTCCTTCTTCATGACTAATCTTTTCCCGTGTCTGATTGAAATATAAATCAAAATCATTATTATTAGAGTATTAAAGCTCAAGAAAATCATCCATCCAATCATCCGTATCATCACTTCTAGGCCTACAAGATGGAGGTTCAACTATTGGAGTACTTTTTTCCATAGCTTTATATGTATTATATAACTCTCTAGCTTTTGTATATATGCTACTTTTACAATCTTCAACACTAGGAGTTTCATCATAGGAAAATTTGTTTTTTTGAATTTTTAATCATAAAAGTAAGTGAATCTTTGAATCGATCTTTTCCTCTATATTTTGCAAATTTAGATGAAATAGCACAAATATTTACTAAAACAGAAGAAATAGTTGGATAATATTGACCAGAAGCAACATTTGTTGCTTTATAAAAAACACTTAAAAATTCAATAAGTTCTTTTGTATTTTTCCAATCTTCATAGCCAATTCTTAAATTCGGGTCTACATTATGAACATTAAAAATTAATTGTACCGGATCTTGATAAATATAAGCAACTTCAAGCATTTCAAATAAAGAATTTCATCTAGTGCATACTTCTTTTGGAACTTTTCTATATGCAAGTCCACAATCTTTATAACAATTTTTAAATTCTGTAATCCTAGCTTTTAATTTAGCTTTAAAAATCTAATTACAAGCAAGTATAATTTTTTCACAAAAAATTCCAAATTGAGAAATACCATATTTTACTATCAAATTATACACATGTGTGGCACCCTTAATATGAAAAGAATCATTATCAATTGGACAAAGTCTACATTTTAAATAATCAATTACTTTTAAATTATTAGAAGCATTATCTAAAGTGACACTCATTATTTTATCACATATTCCATAAAATTGTAAAATAGAGCTTATTTTTGTTGCTATATAAGAACTAGTTTTAGTTTCTTGAACATATTTATACCCTAATATTCATTTTTGCATATTTCATTCATGGTCAATCCAATGGACAATAATTGTAAAATAATCATTACCATTAGGACTACGTCCCATATCAGAAGTAATAGATAATCTTCCATCATAATAAACAAATAAACAACGAAGAAAATGACAATATTCTTTTTGATATTTAAAAAGATCACTTTTAATTGTACTTCTTGGAATACCTTCATAATCTGGGTTATACAATTCCCGAATTAATGAACAAAACCAGGATGTGAAGGAAATAAAAAAGGCAAACCACAAATAACAATAATTTTAGTTAATTCTCTACTATCTTTTTTTTTACTATATGTGTGATGTGTGCTTCGGCCAGCCGGGTTAATCATATTTAATACACTTTGAAACATATTAGAACCTCCAACTCCCATAGAATTTTCAGGTATGAGTATTCCATTTCTATTAGCCCTTTCTATATCATCTAGGCGAGCATATTCTTTATTACACTTTCTCAAATGTGTTCGTAGTCGTCCCGTCCCCCCCTTGTACACCCGTAGTTACATGTTTCATGGTCAATTTACATTTCGTGCAAGTAACAATAGCTTTTTCCTCATTTTTTACAAAAAATTTCCATACTAAAGATCTTTTAACACGTACAACGGTCTTTGAAAAAGTAGGTAAAGAGGGGACTTCATCTTGTTCTGATAATTCGATAGCCGGACTAGTAGGGGTAGGGGTCTCATCATCTTCCTCATTTATTTCTACTTCCTCATCTAATTCTTCCTCAAAATTAGTAAAACATCTATTTAAAGTCTCATGATCTACTTCATTTTCGGAATTAAATTCAATAGGTCCTCGTGACATAAAAGAAGTTTCATCAACATGAGTATAATCATTAGTATTAACTCTAAATCTAGGTGGCAAATGTTTAGAACTAGAACTACTTCCTCCTTCCCTATTATTTTTTCCTTCCGACATTGATCTTTTATCACTATTTCTTTCCGAATTCATGTTCAAGTTTACAATAAATAAATATTATGAAAAACAAGCACAATAATATAACAAAAAAATAAAATAACTTAATTAATAAACAAATAAAAAATTAAAGGTGAAACGAATGTACCAAACGTCTACGTAAAAGTAGACGTATAACCAAAGCCGGAATTTAGAGATGCCAATTGAAGCTTCCGATTTACTTTAAATAAATCTCTGAAATCCGAACTCCAAGTCAATATCACAAAATAATAATTATGAATTTATGAGAGGTTGAAAATTGAGAGATTTTATAAGATGTTAATGAAATAGTTTGTGAATTTGTAATTTAAATGAAAGAATATGGGTATATTTATAGTGTTAAGGGGTTAGAGAGGGGTGGGAGGGGCAATTTTTAGCCGTTTTGGGCCCCAGCCCAACTGCTAGAAGGGCCCAACGACTATAAATTAACGTTCACCTTTTAAAAAAAAATTAAATAGGAAGTGACCGTTGAATCGGATCAACCGGACCGTAACCGGTTCTTACCGAATTGGATCAACCGGATAAAAAATTGGGTTTCATTTCGGTACCTGTTCCGGTACCCTATAAGACCGGTTTCTTACCGGTTCAATCGGTACGAGAACCGGATCGGACCGGCCAAAACCCTGTCCAATTGCCAGCCTTACTGTTGGCAGCACAAGCAATGAGAAACAAAGTCAGCATTATCTCTCCACATGCCACTCCACCGGTAATGCTGCCTTAAATCACGATACATCTTCGTTGTGCACGGATGGATAGAGTATCTAGACTCATGGGCCTCGAAAAGTATCAACTGTATCAAATCCCCAACTCTTGGAACACAGATGCGGTTAGCGAATCTTAACACTCCATCAGGATCTAAGGTAGCCTGACCACCATCACCCGCTAACACTCGATCTCTAGGGTCACCAAGGCCTCATCCTCAAACTGACAACCACAAATGCTATCAAGCAAAGAAGACTGAACTCCCATATAGGCCAAGACGCGTCTAGAATCTGAGATATCCAATAGAACCATGCTAATGGCTAAGAACTGAATGTCCAAAGCCAAGGGTCGCTCCTCAACAGATAAGAAGGCTAGACTACCCATACTCACTGCCTTTTGGGTCAAGGTGTCTGCTACCACATTCGCCTTGCCCGGATGATAGAGAATGGAGAAGTCGTAGTCCTTCAAGATATCAATCCAACGATGCTGCCTGGAATTAAGGTCCCTCTGGCTCATGATGTACTGAAGACTCATGTGATCGATATAGATCTCACATCCAACTCCATACAAGTAGTGCCTCCAAATCTTAAGTGCGAAAACTACCGCCGCCAACTCCAAGTCATGGGTGGGGTAGTTGCGC
>JAJOOS010002483.1:0-26611 GCA_029582725.1 Solanum chiquidenum
CCCCAAAAAAAAAAAAAAAAAAAAAAAAAAAAAAAAAAAATTTGTTTTTAAAAAATATTTTCAACTTCAAAATTTCATTTTTTCACTCCTACCCTCGACCCCCCACCAACCCACCCCCTAACAGCCCCCCACCCACCCCAAAAAAAATTTTAAGTTTATTTTTAAAAATTATTTTCAACTACAAAATTTTATTTTTTCACCCCTACCCTTGACCCCCTCCTCCCTCCCCAAAAAAGTAAAATAAAATAAATTTTAAGTTTGTTTTTAAAAAATATTTTCAACTTCAATTTTTTATTTTTTCACCCCTACCCTCGATCCCCCCCTACTAGCCCCCCCTCCCACCACCCACCCCGAAAAAAAAATTTAAATTTATTTTTAAAAATATTTTCAATTTCAAAAATTATTTTCTACTCTAGTAAAAATAAAATATTTCTCAAAAGCATTTTTCATTCATAAACCAAACACTAAAAATCTTTTCCGAAAAATATTTTCTACTCGCCAACCAAACATGAAAAAATAAGTAAAAAATCTACTTGTTTTCCAGAAAAACATTTTTTAGAAAAATATTTCCCTTCATACCAAACACACCTAAAATCACTAATCTATGATAGAAAATAATGGAGAGTTAACCTTAAGTTTACACATCACTATAACTTACAGGTAGTGAAATAAAAAGGTTTGAGAACTAATCATCGAGCAAACAAATATCATATTGTGGGAGAAAATATATTGAAGTAATTAATCATTTGATTAAATCTTAGCCATTAAAACTAAACGTATGACATGTGTTATCAATTCAAATAGAAATTTGAAAAAAGTGGAGAAAAGGAAAATAGGGAGGAGCGGAATCCCACATTAATATAAGATGCAAAGTTTACCCTAGCTTTATACAAAGTTGAGTCCTCTGAATTTGACCAAGACCATATTAGCCATCCTGAGGTCAATGTTCTCACAAATGAACATGATCTCCTCCTTGAAAATATTAGTAATTTACATGATTCTCTATCTAGAGCAATTCAGAAAGGCTTTAGATAAATCTTCCACCTCTTCCTCTAATATATTTTTTCATTCCCAAGTGATAAACACTTAAAATATTACTGATATTCTGAACTAATTTCCCTCCAGAAAATATAAGGAAGTAATTATCTAAGATCTTTAGTCTGAGATAGTTCTCCTTGAAGAAGAAACTAGAGAAATCAAGGCTAAGCAAGAATTAGATAACGTTGTCTTCCAGTAGTTCTCGGCCATGCCTAGTGTTCCTAAAATGATTGAACCAACCGACCAAGAAGAGGGACAAGGTGATTTCATCAACTTCCTCTCACGAATCTCCATCCGCAGGTGGCATACTAGGATAACCCTAATAGTCAAAAAATTATTCATTCCTAGATATTATTGCCCTATTCGATACACGTGCTGATCTCAATTGTGTCCAAGAAGGACTCATTCCTACCAAGTTATTTGAAAAAATAATCAAAGAAGCCCTTAGAGCAGCCAATGACAATAAACTAGGGATTAGATACAAGCACTCTAATGTAAAAGTTCAAACCTCTATAGGAGATTCTATTCTCTCTAAATGTTGAGAGTAACAACATTTACCTTCCTTTTGATAAACCTCCTATCAAAAAATTCATGTACACCTTAAAGCACAAGGAAACCCAGATCATTTTTTTTCAAAGAAGAAGTCGCTTTTCAAAGGTTGCAACAACAACTACAAAAACGTTCTCTCTAAGCCAAAATCAAAATACAAAAGGAACTTTGTGCACATTTACCCATAACTTTCTGGAATAGTAAAAAATGCCTAGTTAGGCTTCCTGATGAACCTAGATTTGATAAGAAAACTATCCCTACAAGATCTCTTCCTATCCAAATGAATCATAAGCTCACTATCCACTGTCAAGAAGATATCAATGTCCTTCTCGATAAACAAATCATATTTTCAAGTAAATCCCCTTGGAGTTGCGTTGCATTCTATGTCAACAAATATTCTGAGATTTAACGAGGAGTGTAACACCCCGTTATTTGAAATAACTAGAAAGTACAAGAATTATAAAGAAATCGTTTTTAGAAATAATCAAATTTGGTAAGTTTGACAAAGTTAAGTTAAGTATGAGTTTTGGGTCAAATTCAAAAAACTATAACTCTTAGCTCAGGATGAGTTAGGTGTGCTACAAGATACCGTAGGAAATACCTTTGAATTATATTTCCAACACCACCAAGTTTGCTCAATTTCGAGTTTGTATGAGGGAGATATGCCCATTTGAAGTTGGGCTGTCTAGATAAGAAAAGTCAAAACTGGATTTTAGAAGGGTATAATGGTCTTTTTACTACCCAATTAATTGAATTCATTTTTGGTAATTGAGTTGGGGTCTAAACTGATTGTATTCAGTTTACACTTCATAAAAATAAGTTAGGATTTTGAGAGAAGAGAAAAGAAGAGGAGAAAAGAGGAGGAGAAAAAAGGAGAAGGAGCAAGGAATCGTCAAGTTCTTGAAGCTAGGCTTGTGGATTTCGTCAAGGGTTGATCCCTACGAAGTATATGAGATCACATAACATTGTATTCATTCACCCACGCACCAATCATGATTTAATTCAGCGAAAATATGTTCTTGAAAGTATAGAAATTGAGTTCTTAATGGATTTTGTTGAAGTTTCTATTGGGTTCTTGATTGTTGAAGTTGTTGAGAAGTTCTTGAGTTAAATTCATGAAATTAGATATCGTTTTGAGTAGATTCTTTCATATTTTGATAATGTATTCGAATCTAAGTGTTTGGGGGAAAGAACCAATTGAATCTAGAGGGTTTAGAGTTGAAAACGAATAAGAAAAATAGGGGATTTTCTAGGCAAGGGTCTGGGGAGCCGCGCCAGCCAAAGCGCCCCACTTTGGGGGCTGAAGTTTGGGCTCAGGGGCGCCACGCCACTCAGAGAGCCCCAACCCAGGCGCTAAAGTTTTGGGTCTGGCGCTCCGCGCCACTCAGAGTGTCAGGTACGCCAAGTCTTCTACCCTTTCCCACTTCTTTTCGTTTAAGTTCCCTTGAAACATACCTATGTTTTCTAGTTGATTTCTACACTCTAAGGTACGTCTAAACAACATGAAATCATGAGCCTTGAATCCATAATTCAATTCAAGGAAAGTTAAGAGTCAAGTCAAGAGAAGTTCATAGAGTCTTCCAAAAGTCTTTCACAAATGTTTTAACTTTGTTTTAAGACTTGAGTTTTAAGTTGGGTAAAGAGTAGAGATTGAAGTTCGTTTCTTCAAAAGAGTATATGGGGACTATGTATTCCCAAAGATTAAAATGTTTTCACATTTAAACAAGAAAGAAAACACTGATTTCCAACAATGCCTTTGAGCTAGTTTTTCAGTAAAAGAGTAAATGCTTTTCACAATTAAGCATGAGAGGAAACTTTGATTTCCAAGAGAGCCTTTGAGCTAAGTTTTGAGCAATAATATCAAACCACAGAAAGAAGTCATGTTTTTAAACATATGAGCTAGTATATTTTGGGAGTAGTATTGAGCACCGATATGGGGGAGAGTTCAGACAACTCCCAGCCCCTATAAACCATGTAGCCATCATGGGTTGAAAAGGGTCATACTTTTTAGCTGATTCCTTAGTGTTTTTTTTTACCATAGACTAGTGGATCGACTTAGTAGTTAGGTTCTATTCCCTTGGTAAGGTATAGGACGGCCCTGGCAGCGTAAGGCAAAACATTATATTATCACATAGCTCTAAAGTGATGGTTGTTGATTAGAGAAACTCCCACAATTATATTTTTGTATTCTTATATACATAGAGTTAATTGTATTTTTATATACATCCAGATTTTATATTGTATCTTTGCATACATAGTTTCTATTGTATATCTAAATACACAGAGTTGTTTTCCATGTTTTACAAGCTTTTCTTTATATTACATTTATATTATTGCTTTATATTGAAATGAGTTAAGTTGAGTTGAGTTGTGCCCAAGTATGTTCTTTTAGTTCCTTTCAAGCTTATGTCTTGTTTTAGAATTCTCCTCGCATGCTCGTACATTCAATGTACTGACGCCATTTGGCATGCATCATTGTTATAATGTAGATACAGGTAACCAGGATCAACACCCATCGCTTCGTTGATCCAGTTGAGCATTCAGAGTCTTGTGGTGAGCCTCCTTGCTTTTCGGAGGATCCCTATTTATATTGCTTTAGTAGTTTTCAGTTGTTAGGATGATCGGGTGTCTTGTCCCAACATCCCTCATGGTTTAGAGGCTTCATAGACAGTTAGTTAGTTCATTTGTCATTATCTTGTTATTGGCTTATGTTGAATCTTGTGTTGCCATCTTGGCTAGTTGAATGTTTTTTTAAGACGTTCTAAGTTATTTCATGAGTTATCTTTAGAGACTGTTTTCCTGTTATTTAAGTCTTCCGCTAAGAGTTTAGCCAGGCCAATGGTTTGCTTGGAGCTAACAATGGTTCTCGAGTGCCAGTCTCACCCAGGGTGCAGGCTCGGGCGTGACAAACTTGGTATCAGAGCACAGAGTTCAAGAGTCCTAGGGAGTCTATGAAGCCGTGTTTGTAGAGTCCTAGTTATCAGTGTGAAGCGCGCCACATCTATAATTAAGAGGCTGCAACATTTTAGGACATATCTCACTTCTTTCATACTCATTTGGTGCGATAGGGTGTATCTCTATAAATGTCTCTCTTTTATTTGTGCTTGCGCGTATCTTTCAGATCATGCCTCTACGAAGAGCTGTCAGAGGTTGTCCAGCTAGAACGAATGTTGAACCACATGAACAAAAGGTACCTAATGTACCAGAAGTGCAACCCCAATGAGAGGTCACCAGTGCTGAGTTCCGTGAGGCCATCTGGATGTTGAGCCAAGTTGTAACCAACCAAGCTGGGCAACAGAGAGAGAATTTACAGGAAATGGCTGATACTTCAAGGATCCGTGAGTTTTTAATGATGAATCCTCCAAGCTTCACTGGTTCAACTGTCACTGAGGATCCAAATTTTTTTGTTGAAGATCTTCAGAAGGTTTTCAAGATCATAAATGTTGCTAATGCTGAGAGGGTGGAACTAGCTATATACCAAATGAAGGGTGTCGCTAGAATCTGGTTTGATCAGTGGAAAAAGAATAGAGCTGAAGGTGCACCACTTGTGAGTTGGGCTTTGTTTGAGGAGACCTTCTTGGGGTGTTTCTTTCCCCGTGAACTAAGGGAAGCAAAGGTAAGATAATTTCTTGCTCTTAAGTAGGAATCAATGAGTGTTCATGAGTACAGTCTGAAGTTCACACAACTTTCCTGCTATGCTCCGGATATGGTTGCTGACATGAGGAGCATGATGAGTTTATTCGTTGCTGGGTTGTCTCGCTTGTCAAGCAAGGAAGGCAAGGTAGCTATGCTGATAGGGGATATGAACATAGCAAGGATAATGATTCATGTGCAACAAGTTGAGGAGGATAAGCTGAGGGATAAAGAAGAGTATAAGAGTAAGAGGCCTAAGACGTCGGAGAATGAGTCAGGGCAGCAAAAGAGTAATGCGAATCGGTCTTCCTTCCAATAGAAATAAAAGAGACATGCTCCATTATCTGCTAGTGCACCTGCACCAAGAAACAAAGGAGAGTTCCAGAATCAAAATTCACAAAATTTCAGAGCTAGACCTGCACATTCTCAAGGTAGTATGACACAAATGGGGTACTAAGACTCCTGCATGTGCTAAGTGTAGTAGGATCCACACATGGTCTATTGTGAAGGCTCCACTGGTTGCTTCAAGTGTGGTCAGAACGGTCATTTTATGAGAGAGTGTCTTAAGAACATGCAGGATAATGGTAATAGGGGCAATATAGGCCAATCTTCTTCAGTTGCTCCACCAAACAGAGCCATATCTAGAGGAGATACTTCAGGGGAAGGCAGAGGAGAAAACCATCTTGATGCTATCACTAGTCGCCAAGAGCAAGAAGATTCACCTGATATTGTCACTGGTATGATTTAAGTCTTTAATTTCGATGTTTATGCTTTGCTAGATCCAGGAGCGAATTTATCTTTTGTAACTCCTTATGTTGCGATGAATTTTGATGTTCTTCTTGAGCCATTCAGTGTTTCTACACCTATTGGTGAGTCTATTCTAGCTGAGAGAGTCTATCATGATTGTACCATTTTCGTCAATCACAAGAGCACCATGGCTGATCTAGTTGAGTTAGACATGGTAGATTTTGATGTCATTCTAGGTATGTATTGGCGTCATGTCTGTTATGCATCAATAGATTGTAGAACTCAAGTAGTCAAGTTCCAGTTTCCCAGTGAACCGGTTATAGAGTGGAAGAGTAGTTCAACGGTGCCTAAGGTTCATTTTATTTTGTACCTTAAGGTGAGAAAGTTAGTTTCCAAGGAGTGTGTCTATCACTTAGTCCGAGTTAATGACTTTAATGTTGAGATACCTCCTATTCAGTCAGTTCCAGTAGTAAAATAGTTTCCAGAAGTCTTTCCGGATGATCTTCTCGGAGTCCCTCCTGAGAGAGAAATAGACTTCGATATAGACATATTTCCTGATACTCGTCCTATATCTATTCTGCCATATAGGATGGCACCAACAGAGTTGAAAGCGTTAAAAAATAGTTGAAAGACCTCCTTGAAAAAGGTTTCATTCGACCAAGTCTCTCACCTTGGGGAGCTTCTGTCTTATTTGTATGAAAGAAACATGGTTCCCTTAGAATGTGTATAGATTACCGTCAGCTGAATAAGGATACCATCAAGAATAAGTATCCTCTTCTGAGAATTGATGATCTTTTTGATCAATTTTAGGGTGCCACTTGTTTTTCTAAGATAGACATCATATCAGGCTACCATCTGTTGAAAGTAAGGGAATGTGATATTCCAAAGACAACATTCAGGACCCGTTATAGTCATTATGAGTTTTTGGTCATGTCGTTTGATTTAACTAATGCACCTGCAGCGTTCATGGACCTTATAAATAGAGTATTCAAGCCTTATTTATATATGTTTGTTATCGTATTCATTGATGACATTCTAATCTATTCGAGGAATGAGGAAGATCATGCTAGTTATCTCAGAGTAGTTCTCCAAACTCTAAAAGATAGAGAGTTGTATGCTAAATTCTCTAAGTGTGAGTTTTGGCTTGAGTATGTGGCATTCTTAGGACACATTGTTTCCGGTGATGGAATTAGAGTTGATACTCAGAAAATAGAGGTGGTGCAGAATCAGACTAGACCCACATCTCCAACTGATATTAGGAGTTTCTTGGGGTTGTCTGGATATTACAGAAGGTTCGTTGAAGGGTTCTCATCTATTTCATCTCCTTTGACTAAGTTAACTCAGAAAACAGTGAAGTTTCAATGGTCTGAAGCTTGTGAGAAAAGCTTTTAGGAATTGAAAAAGAGGTTGACTACTGCCCCAGTATTGACCTTACCAGAGGGTACGTGAGGCTTTGTTGTGTATTGTGATGCGTCTAGAGTTGGTTTGGGTTGTGTGTTAATGCAAAATGACAAAGTTATAACTTATGCTTCCAGACAGCTTAAGGTTCACGAGAGGAATTACCCAACCCACTACAAGAAAATGTATTTATAGCTACGAAATCTAAGCTATGAATTTGAAAATCGTAGCCATTACTTAGTAATAGCCACAAAAATTCACTATTTGTGGCTATAAAAAAATTCATCAAATTTCATAGCCACGACAATTAAATTGATAAAGCTAAATCCTTACTTTTGCTATAATTGCTAAAAATTGTGGCAATAATGACCTAAATAGCTATAATTTTACTGTTACAATAAAGTTCTATAGCTAATTATACGTTATTGTCACGCGATAAAAGTCATTGTAGCAATAGTAACCCTTTAGCCACAATAAGTTATTTGACACAAAATATTGTAGCTATATAAATACTTTTACTTCAAGTTATAAACTATTGTAGCTATAGTTAAATGAAATTGCCATAGAGTTTTCGCTATAATATAATATCGTAGCAATTCAATATTATTTGCCGTAAATTCATAGTAATAATAACTTTTAGCCACTATAAATTATTTGAATAAACATTTGTAGCTGAATAAATAAGTTTGCTTTCAGTTATAAAAAAATTGTGGCAATAACTATAAGATATAGCCATAAATTTTTTGTCGGAATGATATTTTATATGACTGTGATTTTTCGCCATAAATATAAATTTTTCGTACTAATAATAACTTTTTAGCCACTATAAATTATTGGAAGAAAAAATCGTAGCTAAATAAATATTTTTCATGTTCAAAAACTTGTTGCATACTAAAAGATATAGTCATAAATTATTTACTATGATAAAATTTCATAGTTAATGATTAAGTTTTTTCATGATCGTGTTGGAACAAGTTGGAGCAATAGTAAAATTTTACTCATAAAAATAAATTTACAATAAAAAATTATAACATAATTAACGTTTTGTTTCGAGTACCAAAAAATGTGGCAATAATTAACTTAATAGTATAATAATTTGTCATGACAAAATGATATAGGAACGAAGAGTATCCCAACAGAAAAAGGACAGGGAACAATTTTTCATCAAACAATGGATGTCAATAGTTTGAGAAAAAAAAATTCCCTTAAAAACTATTAATATTTAGTATATTAATGGCCTAGTGGCCAAAAAGTGTTTTGAAAAAATTATATAGTATATTGATAACAATTTTTTTTCCATGTAACTGAAAACTTCATCAACGTATACCTGTAAATAATAATATTTCAACTCAATTCAACTAATATTATCAACTAAATAATAATACTAATTCACATATAGTTGGAGTAACTTATTAAAATAAAGATCAACTCTCAAAAGTAAGTAAAAGTAATTAAGACTTCCAAATATTTACAGTAATAAATCTTCATCATCACCTTCTGATTCTGATTCGTTGTCTTCAGTGATATCATCAGCTACAATAACATCGGTGCTAATAACATCCAGATAATTTCTTTTCCAATTTATGAAGTTTTCATCATCCTCAAATATATGCGAGAAATCATTACAAGCATCTTGTTGAAAGGTCTCTTCGTCAATAGCACCTCCAGTAAAGTAACTAGAATGACCATTCAAAACAATTGACCAATTGGGATGAAGATTATCCTTAACATAAAAAACTTGTTCTACTTGAGATGCAAGTACAAATGGTACATTTGTAGCTAATTTTCTCTTAGTGTTAACACTAACATAATCATGTTTATCTATTTTCACTCCATTTTCACTATTATCAACATCCCACCAATCACACTTAAACAAAACAATGCGCTTACCTCCGAAATATTGAAGTTCTACTATTTCAGTTAGAACGCCATAGTAATTAATATTTTGACCATTCACCACTCCTCTTACTAAAACACCACTATTTTGCGTCTTCCTCTTTTCTTCGAGTAGTGTAGTATGAAATCTAAAACCATTTATTTCATACCCCTTGAATCTTTGAACTCCATCAAAAGGACCTCTAGCTAAAGAATACAATTCACAGTTTGCAAGTGAATTTTTTTCTTTGCGCATTAGGACAATCTATACAAAAAATCAATTAATCAATGATAATAAATAAGTATTACAAATTTAATAAATTATAAAGTAAAAACTCACTCGATGGAAAAAGCAATCATCAAAGTTCATGCTCTTATTGCTCTGCTCATATTCACTGTTATACAAATAAATGTTAATTATATAAAAAGTAAAAGTCCCTTTCACTATTTCCTTATACTAGCAGAGGTTATGAAAATGAAAAAAGTAGGAGACCATTTGGCACCATTGTTTTTCATGTCATGAAATTTATGATGTTAGGTCATGAGACTTTACTATCAAAAACTAAAGAATCAGGATTTTTCATGGAAAGAATAGTACATGACTCAGATAAATGAGAAATCTATTTTGATAAATGCACAACATGCTCACTTAGAATAATGTTAAAAAAAAAATCATTAATGAATTTTTAGTTCGAGGTAACTTCAAAAATAATGGTAAGAAATGAGGGAAAGCTAACAAAACATACCGTAGAAATGGTTGAACTTTTTCACAATTTCTCAAGACATAAATATGAGCTTGTTTTAGCTCAGATTCTTCAAGATTTCTTGATGTATCTATTAATAAAGGAGAACTCTTTTGTTCAAATACTGATAATCCATTATATTTCTCAGCATGATCAACTTCACGATTCTTGTCCATTCGATTATGCCATTTTGCACTTCCATGTAAATACCTTGAGCAAAGTATTATACATTCTTCAACAATATACCCTTCTGCCATACACCCTTCCGGATGATTTCTATTACGAACATAACATTTCAATATGCGTAAAAATCTGGACGATATAATATATCACTCAAACTTCTTTTTAACATGATAAATTAACAAGCAACATAAAATTAAATCAAAATTATAAATATAAAACATACCGCTCAATAGGATACATCCACCTATTTTGTACAGGTCCGCCAAGCTTAGCCTTTCTTGGAAGATGAATGACTAAATGAACCATAACTTCAAAAAATATGGTAGAACTATCTTTTCTAATTTGCTCAGTGTTATTGGAATTTGAGCTGCAAGTTGATCCAACACATCAACCCTTAGTGTTTTCGAACACAATTCTTTGAAAAAAATACTTAACTCGGTGATAGTATCATAGACATTGCTTGGCACGACTCCACGAATTGCAAGAGAAAGTAGTTGTTCCAATAAAACATGTGAATCATGACTCTTTAATCCATTAATTTTACGATCCTCTAACTTCACCCACCGTGATATATTGGAAGATTAACCATTTGGAACCTTGACCACTTTCAAGAACTTGCATACTTTAGACTTTTCATCTCGTGATAAAGAATAACATGCTGCTGGGTAATACCATTTTCCATCTCTATAAGTTGGATGTAAATCTCTTCTTATACCTATTTCCTTCAAATCGCCACGAGCATTCAAATAATCTTTTGTTTTTCCTTCAATATATAGTAATGTCCCAATAATATTATCACACACATTTTTTTCAATATGCATCACTTCCAAATTTTGGCGTATTAAATTATTTTTCCAATAAGGAAGCCTAAACAAATGCTTTTTTCTCTCCAGTTATGTATGCCTTTACTTTTTTCGTACTTGCTTTTTTTCTGGGTCTTACCAAATTTCATGTCTCCAAAAGCAAGTAGTTACGTTGGCGTACAACATCATCTCCCGATAGAATATTTGGAGCAGGTCTTCTTTCAACTTCTCCATTGAAATCACGTTTATTACTCCGCCACTTATGATTAGATGCTAAAAACCTCCGAGCACCCATGTAAGAAAACTTACGACCATACTTCAATCGCGTAGATGGAGTGTCTTTGTTGCATGAAGGACAAGCCAAAGCTCCTTTGTGCTCCATCCCGACTAGTTTGCATAAGCTGAAAAATCATTGATAGTCCATAAGAGTGTTGCTCGCATACAAAAGTTCTCTTTTCTTTAAGCATCAAATGTATCGACTCCATAATACCATAATTCTCGCAACTCGTCTATCAATGGTTCTAAGTACATGTCAATATCATTTCCAGGGGCTTTAGGACCAGGTATCAACAAAGACAAGTAGCAATAGGGTTGCTTCATGCACATCCAAGGGGGTAAGTTATATACAGTAATAATCACTTGCCAAGTGCTATGAGAAACACTTAAGTTACCAAAAGGATTTACCCGTCAGATGCTAATCCAAGTCTAACATTACGCGGATCTCTAACCAAACCAGGATTAGTTGTATCAAAGTGTTTCCATGCTTCAGAGTCTGCTGGATGTCTTAGAACCCCGTCTTTTAAGCACCGATCATGATGCCATGTCATGTCTAAAGCAATTTCTGATGACAAAAACAACCTCTGCAATCTTGGTTTCAAGGGAAAGTAACGTAACACTTTTCGAGGAACTTTGTTCTCATTCTTTCCTTGAATAGCTCCATCAATTGTTTGTCCTTCCACTGACTTCCACCTAGACTCCCCACAAACCAAGCAAGATTCAACTTTTGCATTATTTCCCCAAAATAACATACAATCATTCTCGCAAGCATGTATATTTTCATACCAAAGAGAAAAGAGTAAGGAATCATCAAGTTCTTGAAGCTAGGCTTGTGAGTTTTGTCAAGGGTTGATCCCTACGAAGTGTGTTAGATCACATAGCATTAGGTTCGTTCACCCACGCCCCAATCATGATTTAATTCAGGTAAAATATGTTCTTGAAAGTGTAGAAATTGAGTTCTTGATGGATTTTGTTGAAGTTTCTATTGGGTTCTTGATTGTTGAAGTTGTTGAGAAGTTCTTGAGTTAAATTCATGAAATTAGATATTGTTTTGAGTAGATTCTTGCATATTTTGATAATGTATTTGAATATAAGTGTTTGGGGAAAGAACCAATAGAATCTAGAGGGTTTAGAGTTGAAAACAAATAAGAAAAATCGGGGATTTTCTAGGCAAGGGTCTGGGGCGCCACACCAGCTAGAGTCCCCCACTTTGGGGGCTGAAGTTTGGGCTCTGGGTAGCCGCGCCACTCAGAGCTTCCCAACTCAGGCGCTGAAGTTTTGGGTCTGGCACCCCGTGCCACTCAGAGTGCCAGGGACGCCATGTCTTCTACCTTTTCCCACTTCTTTCCGTTTAAGTTCCCTTGAAACGTACCTATATTTTCTAGTTGATTTCTACACTCTAAACAACATGAAATCATCCATAACATGAGATCATGAGCCTTTAATCCATAATTTAATTCAAGGAAATTTAAGAGTCAAGTCAAGAGAAGTTCATAGAGTCTTCCGAAAGTCTTTCACAAATGTTTTAACTTTGCTTTAAGACTTGAGTTTTGAGTTGAGTAAAGAGTAGAGATTGAAGTTCATTTCTTCAAAATAGTATATGGGGACTATGTATTCCCAAATATTAAAATGTTTTCACATTTAAACAAGAAGGAAACACTGATTTCCAATAGAGCCTTTGAGCTAGTTTTTCAGTAAAAGAGTAAATGCTTTCACAGTTAAGCAACAGAGGAAACTTTGATTTCCAAGAGAGCCTTTGAGCTAAGTTTTGAGCAATAATATCAAACCACAGAAAGAAGTTATGTTTTTAAACATATGAGCTAGTATATTTTGGGAGTAGTATTGAGCACCGATATGGGGGAGAGTTCAGACAACTCCCAGCCCCTATAAACCATGTAGCCATGATGGGTTGAAAAGGGTCATACTTTTTAGCTGATTCCTTAGTGTTTTTTTACCATAGACTAGTGGATCGACTTAGTAGTTAGGTTCTATTCCCTTGGTAAGGTATAGGACGGCCCTGGCAGCGTGAGGCAAAACATTATATTATCACATAGCTCTAAAGTGATGGTTGTTGATTAGAGAAACTCCCACAGTTATATTTTTGTATTCTTATATACACAGAGTTAATTGTATATTTATATACATACGGAGTTTATATTGTATCTTTGCATACATACATAGTTGCTATTGTATTTCTAAATACGCAGAGTTGTTATCCATATTTTAAAAGCTTTTCTATATATTGTATTTATATTATTGCTTTATATTAAAATGAATTAAGTTGAGTTGAGTTGTGCCCAAGTATGTTCTTTCAGATCCTTTCAAGCTTTTATCTTATTTTAGAATTCCCCTCGCATGCTCGTACATTCAATGTACTGACGCCATTTGGCCTGTATCGTTGTTATGATACGGAAACAGGCAACCAGGATCAGCACCCAGCGCTTCGTTGATCCAGTTGAGCATTCAGAGTCTTGTGGTGAGCCTCCTTGCTTTTCGGAGGATCCCTATTTACATTTCTTTAGTAGTTTTCAGTTGTTAGGATGATCGGGTGTCTTGTCCCGACATCCCTTATGGTTTAGAAGCTTCATAGACAGTTAGTTAGTTCATTTGTCATTATCTTGTTATTGACTTATGTTTAATCTTGTGTTGCCATCTTGGCTAGTTGAATGTTATCTTAAGACATTCTAAGTTGTTTCATGAGTTATCTTTTGAGATTGTTTTCCTGTTATTTAAGTCTTCCGCTAAGAGTTTAGCCGGGCCAAGGGTTCGCTTGGAGCCAACAATGGTTTTCGAGTGCCAGTCCCGCTCAGGGTGTAGGCTCGGGGATTGACAAGGAGTCCAACAATTAGTTATCTATTATAAACCTTTAAACTCTGCTCTTCATTAGATTAGGTATCCTATTTCAAATAAAAAAGATCTTCTCCATCGGCTTTATGCTGCTACAATTTTCTCAAAATTTGACCTAAAGTCTGTTTGTTTTTTACAAATTCAAATTGATCCAAGAGATCATTATAAAACAACTTTTACGGTATCTTTTGGACAATATGAATGGAATGTTATGCCTTTTGGACTAAAAAAATGCTCCCTTAGAATTTCAAAAAATAATGAATGATATTTTTAGTTCTTTTTTCAAAATTTATTATTGTATACATTGATAATGTTCTAGTGTTTTCTACAAGCATTGACCAATATTTCAAACATCTGAAAGTTTTCTTCAATATCATCAGAGAAAATGACGTAGTTTTATCCAGAACTAAGTATAGTCTTTTCCAAAATAATTTACGATTCCTCGAGCATAATATTCAACAAGGTATTATTATCCCTATCCAACGATCCATTCAATTTCCTGATAATTTTTCTGATCAAATTCTTAACAAAACTCACCTCTAAAGATTCTCGGGATCTGCCTATTACGTAGCATACTTTATTCCAGGTCTTAATAATTTACTGAAACCTCTTCATGAGAGGCTGAAGAAACCTCCTTCTCTATGGACCAACATCCGCACCAATGTTGTTAAAGAGATAAAGTTGAAAGCTAAAGATCTTCCTTGCCTATTCCTTCTTGATCCATCTGCATTTAAAATAGTTGAAACAGATGCATTATATATTTGTTATTTTGGTACTTTAAAACAAAGAAAAAAATAATGAAAAAGAGCATATCCATTGCATTTGCATCCAATCATTGGAATAAGGCCCAAAAAAATTATCCTACTTTAAAAAAGGAAATTTTGGCAATTATTTTATGCATTTAAAAATTTCAATTAGATTTACTGAATCAAAAGTTTTTACCACACATTGATTATAAAGTTGCAAAATCTGTTTTGTAAAAAAAAATGCACAAAATGTTGCTTCTAAACATATATTTTCTAGAGGACAAGTTATTTTTATTTATTTTTTATTTTGATATAGAATATATGAGAGGGAGCTCAAACCCTTTTCCAAACTTTCTAACTCGAGAATTCTTGCATGGTAGGTAATTATGGGTAGGAAAAAGAAAATAGAACTATTGGAACTGAGTACACAGGATGAAATTGGAACAACTATTGGACATCAGCCAACCAAAAATCCAGTACAAATTGTTTCCCAACAACAAATAAATTCAGTTGCTAGCAACCCTCAACAAATACTGCTGGATCAACCTAGCCTGGATATCAAACTTCGATGAATTATACCGAGAGATTCCACATATTTTTCTCTTGGTGAATGCAAATTCAATTCCAGTTTCTAGTATGAAAAAATGGACAGACCTAGTTGAGGAAGAAGAACATGAAGCTCAACTTGCATAAACAGTATGACTACCTCATGGATAGAAGAAGATTTCAAAACTGGTGCCATGGTTAATGGATTTTAAAGAACCCATTATTTTGTCTAGCACACCAAAAAGAGATATAATCAATCAGTATCTTTTTTTCACAAAAAAATGCTCTCAAATGATGGCTCAAAGGCACGCTTAAATCTCTTTCTTCTCACTCCGTGGATGCTGTTAGCACCAAGAAAAATACAGTGGAGGTGGATAGCCCCATCAATTTTCATTTAACTTATCACAACACAGGAGAACAAGCATGGTATGTCTAATACCAAACAAATATATTTCTCCACCCGCACCTCAACCAATTTTTTCCAATGGAGGATCAACCTTTAATGATCGAACCTACTTCAAAAATGATAATGTCTACCCAATAATTCAAATTGAATCCAAATTTTGGCATTCCAACCCCAAGAAGTAGCTAAGAAAATACTTTGTAACATTCCAAAAACTTGTAGACTAAACTAGTGTCTAACATAAAACTCGTAGGCTAAGCTAGACCTTGACGTTACAATTAGAGCCTTAAAAATACCTCCCCGTACCTTAAAATTCATGTTTTCATGTTAGAATGTCAAGGCCTAAACCCCAAGGACCAACCATGGGTCCTTGAGGAAAAGGCCTAGAAGGCTGCCTGGGCAGTGACCCACGAGGGCAACCTACTCCCCGTAGGTCCACCCACGCCCCGTAGGTAGGAGTCGTGGTTTAAGGCCTTTGAAGGTGAGCTGCAGACCATGGACCTACGGACCTGCATGACGGCCAATAGGTCCACTCACGATCCGTGAGTCCTAGGTCGTAGTTCCTGCCTGCAATTCTGCCTAGGTTCGGCCAAAGGTAAGTTTTTCTAGGTAATTATTAATTTAATTATTTTAATGTGGCGTCATTTTATAATATATTAATACACTTATATAAGTACTTTTAAACCTCTAACTAACCCATATACTTCATAAATCCCAAGACCAAAAATCATAACCAATTTAACCCTCTCCAAAATCTTCTCTCAAAAAACTCCATAGAAAAAGAAGAAGAAGATCAAGTTAGAGCTTGAAGAAGGGGGATTTCTCACATGATTTTGTTTGATTTCTTCACCTAAGGTATGGTAGTCTTTGATTCATGGAATGCTTTCATCCATGAAGTCCTCAAACTCTCAATTCCAAAGTTAGAAATTCATCCATATGTCACTCATACTGTAACACCTTGAAATTTGGAAAGGGAGGAAATGAACTTTTAGGTTGCAGGTTGTGTCTACGGTTCCCATCTACGGACCGTAGATAGCAACCATATGAAGTGGACAAATATTTTTCTAAAATCATGTCCCCGTACTTTTTTATGGATTACTAGGACGGTCCATGTAACAAATTGATTCCGTCGTTAGGAAAAATCTAATGGGGAAAGAATTGGAGCCATAAAACTTTTGGGTAGTAACTTGGAAATTCCAAGCCTAGTCCACATTTGGATGAAATCTGAGTCATGTGAGGTCTAGGGAAATCTGGTAATGAATGAGAGATCTAATTATGAATTTGATCACATGAGTATATAGCTAAGACGTTAAGGAACCCGTACGTCTTTACAAAATTGAATTCGGGAGAGTGGAACTCCCGAAACTGGTCTTAGCGTGAAATAGTAGTTTTTGAATGTCATAGGTTGAAGGTGTGTTGTGAAATGGGAGTTTGGAACTCAAATTTTGACTCTTTGTTTCCATGCAAGCCCCCAGGGCAGAAATTATCCCGCCAGGGCTGGGCCACTGTAGCGGGATGGGGGCCGCCACAGTGGGACTGTAGCTACTTAAGTCGGAAATAAACTCCAAAAATGTCATTATTTTGCAAACTTTGTTCTTAAGAGTTAGGTGGCAACCCCAGGCGATTTCGTGACAGTTTTCCATGAATTTTGGTGCTAAAGGTAAGGATTTTACTCCCCGAATCTATTTTTTGATCCGTAGAACATAAATTTATGGGTAAATATTATTGGGGGAAGGTTTTTATCTGAATCTAATGGTGGAAAAATCCCTAAGTTGGGTATTGGGATCTTGGGTTTGGCTTAGGGTTGACAATTTTGATTGTAATCTGGGTAATTAGGTCTCGTTTATTGATCCTTGCATTAATTATTTGTTTTTAGACCACGAACAAGCGAAAGGAATCCAGAAAGGGAACATTCAGGTGCCTTAGAGGGATTCAAGCTTGGGTTCGAGGTAGGTGATGGTTTGATTTCAAGTTTGTGTGTTGTATGTGGGTATTTGCTTCATTGTAATGCATGTATGTATTCGAATGTTGCACTATTGATCACACCTAATTTAAATGAGTATGAATGGATGATTGTAAGCCTGAATCAACACTTGATTGTATGATTATGAAAATGTACATTGTGATTGTGGCATGTGGAATGGATTGGGTCTCACATTCCAACACACAAACTAGGATCAAATATCACGTACCGACATACATATTGGAATGAGTGTCACGTTCTGACGTACTAACTGGATCAAATTTCATGTTTCGACATACATATTGGAACGGCTGTCACGTTCCGACACACTAACTGGGATCGGATGTCACGTACCAATAAATATATTGGATCAGATGTCACATTCAGACACACTAACTTGGATCGGCTGTCACGATCCGACACACTAACAGTTTGGGTATGGTTCCCTGAGAGGACCATTGATTTGGGTTCCATGAAAAGACCATTGAATTGTTATATTTACTTGTATTGAGAATGTGGAACTGTACATTGCTCTTGAAATAATAACCAATGTGTATATATATTCTTTACATGTCATGTTTACTATGTTGTGATTGGTTATATATGTTTTGCTTACTGGAATAGTCGTATGGTCCTACCAATACACTATGGTTGTGTACTGATACTGCACTTGCTAGTTCTTTGTTGACTACAAGGCCTTTTCAGGTGGCTATTGATAGACCTCAGCTAGGAGATCAGTGATCGAGCTGGATTTCAAGGGTGAGCCAGTTCTTTCAGGCTACCATGGAGTCCTTCTTATTGTTTAGTCCATTTCCTTCGGACTTAGACTATTTGTTATTTCGTATGTTAGTTGGGGTTGTACCTCTTTTTCTTAGACTTGTTGCACTTTAGATTTTTTGGTACAATGACTTTTCGGTTCTAGGGGTGGTTTTTCCGTATTAGTTGTTAGTCGTTTATTAAACTTCTGGAGTTTATGGGAACTCCTTATTTCTTAGGTCATTTAAACCTTCTTTCGTATCTTTAAACGCATAGTTTTTGGTTAAGTTGCTTAGTTGGGTTGTAGTATTGGTTCTCCCACTGGAGGGTTAGTGTGGGTGCCAATCAAGACGGTCTGGGTCGTGACAAAGTTGGAATCAGAGTCCTAGGTCCGTTGATCTCATTATACCAAAACGAGTTGAGTAGAGTCTTGCAGAACGGTACAGAGACGGCTGCAATTTTTTTCGAGAGGCAATAGGACTTTAGGAAAAACTCATTTCTTTCTACTCCTTTCGTGATATGACTTGACTCCAATTGGTATCTGGTGATACAAATTGGTATCTTTCCTCCTTCACTCTATGGTCAGAACTAAACAACAAAAGTGGTAACACCAACACCAACATTAGAAAATGTGTCCTTGGAAATAGGTATGTTCCCTGATTTATTGTGGGCATGTAATGACTAGAGACAAACATGAGGTTTTTATTATGTTCTTGAGGTTGAAACCTTCATTCTTCATGGGTACTGAATCTGACGATTCTTATGGTTTTCTTGTTGATTGTCATAAGCTGCTTCATAAGATGGATAAGGTAGAGTGATTTAGTGTTGATTTTATGATATACCAGTTCAAGGGAGACGCCAAAATGTGGTGGTGGTCACATGTTGAGTGTCGACTAGTAGCACTATTCACAACTTAGGAAACATTTGATAGCTTTCTTTATGGAGAAGTATATACCTTGAACTTTGAGGGATATGAGGAGAGACGAGTTCCTGAATATAGAGCAAATTCATCGCTTTGTGAAGGGATTAAGGTCAGATTTGCAGATTAAAGCTTATAGGTGACAACATTCAAGAAGATTTGTAAGGGACAACTCGACAATGAACACCATTACTTTGGAAAATGCATTTAGTATTGTTGTCATAACATGTATGGGTTGCTTAGTAAATGATGAAATTATGTTGCGACCATTGAGGTTAGAATCTCCACTGTGATTTCCTAGATTGAGTGTATATCAAAGAGGGTCATGATACGACTACTACAATAGCAGTGATGCTTACTTGGTTAAGTTATTAAGTGTGTTATAATGGTGGAGAACCTGGGCATATGAGGAGGAAATCAGTGAGGCCGCGGAGGCCGAGTAAATAGTAATGCAGGTAGGGAGCAGTGCCGCCAGGCAAGGAGATTGCCCGTCAAGATGACAGGGCTCTATTTTATGCCTTTCCAGGCAAGACCGAGGCTGAGGTGTCTGATGCAGTGATCACAATTGCTATTCTTATCTGTGACAAAATGACTACTATTTTGTTTGATCCGAGTTCTACTTGTTCATATGTGTCAGTTTAAGTTTGCCTTGGGATTTGATGCAGTTTGTGAGTGCTTAATGCCCTCCATCCATGTTTCTACCACAGTTGCAGAGTCAGACATATTCACCCAGGTATATCGTGCTTGTTTTGTTCTGTTTATGGGTTTTCAGACTTGGGCTGATTTGGTTATTTTGGATATGAACGACTTCGATATAATCTTAGGAATGACTTGGTTGTCCCCCTATTATGCTGTTCTTAATTCTAATACTAAGTCTGTGACTCTAGAGATCTCGGGTAGGGAAAATTTAGAGTGAAAGAGGTGTACAAGTCTAAGTCAACTAAGGTCATATCCTCCATTCGGGCTAGGAAACTGATGGGGCAGGGTTGTTTGGCTTATTTGGCTTATATTTGGGATATTGAGGTTGAGTCTCCCTCTATTGAATCCATTCATGTGGTGTGAGAATTTAGAAAAGTGTTTCCTACATATTTGCCTGGTATGCCTCCGGATAAAGATATATATTTCTGCATTGATTTGGAACCTGGTACCCTCCCCATCTCTATTCCTCCTTATCGCATGGCTCCAACAGAATTGAGAGAGCTTAAAGCATAAATCCAGGAGTTTCTGGATAAAGGTTTCATCCATCCTAGTGCTTCCCTGTGGGGTGCTCTTGTCTTGTTTGTTAAGAAAAAAGATGGTAGTATGAGGACTGGTGATTTTATTTAAGCCATAAAGGAGTTGATTGATACCGGAATGACAAGCTTATGGATAAAGAAAGTCCCATTGAGTATACTTGGGTGAAGGCAATTGATGATTTTAGTAAGAAAATGCATATAAAATTGGATTAGTCCTTTGAATTTGATGGGTATACCTGAGTTTAAGGTGTCATGTCGATGAAAAGGTTGACTTCACAGTGATAGCTAGGATTAACTGAGCGTAATGGTAGTAAGAGTTCATGATGGATTGTGATGAAATGCAACTATATAATAAGATTGTTGGTTAAGCGAATTTTGTATAGTAATTACAACTTGCGAGTATCTAAGGTTGTGGTTTTCTAATATTTGGTAAGTAACGTGGTTGTATGGAAAGTTTTAAGAGATGGTGGGACACCACTCAAATAGAATTTAAACGAGCTAGAGTCATAATGAAGAAAAAATAGTGGGATTTAGTACAACCTTTAGAGAGAGGCGAGAGCAAGAATATTTTATTTGATTGCAAAGGCTAAAGAGGTATCTTCAGAGGGGTAGATAATTGGATTCAGAGACGTGTGATTTCATTTGTTTTGTTGTGGCCATGGTAATAGTGTCACGAGTCCATCATATTGGTTAAAAACTATTGGAAAAGACTTGAGAAATGAGTGTACAGACATTAGCTCGAGTGTGATGATAAATGCTTTTGTTTTTGCTTGAGTTTAGTAATGAGTACGATTGAATTTTTAGCGAAAGATATTGTAAGATCGATGGACAGGAGATCAATGATAAGCAAATATCCATGAATTCATAAAAATCTTCAAGATATAAGCTAATGTTGATAGATCAGGGGATTGTGTTATATAGTTGAATTTACAATTCAAAATTTTCATTGTAAGTCTACATTCGTGGTGATATATTTTGTCAAAGTATGAATATGTAAGGTGAGAAATGATCAATTGTATCAGGTATTGAGCATGTGAAAGGACTTACACCTGGTTTGAGTCGTAAAGTTTATTACTTTTGATTGTTAATGTACCTAAAAAGGGTTTCCATTTAAAAGTATTGGTTTAGAGTAAGGTAAATGGTCGGAGTGTTCATGATGATTGTTAGTATTGAGAGTGTGGACTTCAGTGGAATGATGTGAAGAGTATGTGGAGTCAACTCAATGGAAATGATTGGTATAGACTTTTCAGAGGAAAACATTTAGTGTTATTTCGTATAATTCTTATGTGACAATCTATTTCATTTTGCACATGGTGGTGAGTATGTTTCACTAGCAATGCTTACATATGTTTTCACTTTTGTGGGTGGATCCCTTGTGGTGGATCAGGGGTACCAATCCTCTTGATTGAGTGGGATGATCGGGAAGATTTGGTTATTTCAGATGACATATTTGGTGTTGTCCTGGAGTTGTTAAAGTATTTCAGTGGTTCTACAAGTACCACCTTTCTTATGAGAATTCATAGAAGAGCTACCATGTGTAATTATGATTGTCCGACAATCTTAATATTCATCTTGTCGTCGAGGTCATGTAACGATTATGTGTGGTTGAATGTGGGGATCATTGTGTCCAATTCTACTGTTCTTAATGGCAATCTTCAAACACAACTACTAAATCTAGCATTTCCATAGAGTTGTTAAAGGGTTTGTATGCTTGGACATATCCCTCTATGAGTATCTGATGTCTAAAGATCAATTTTTTATAACTTAAGCTCATGGGAATTTAGGTTGTGAGATGGAGATGTTGATAAGAACTATGATTGTTTGGGTATTATGAGTGTATGTTGGTTGGTTCAGGTTCACTTCTAATTGTAGCGAGTATTGATTTAGAATTTTATCATGCTTATGTGAGAAATGATTCGTCCTGATGATGGTGTCAAATGTGAGGTATTTATTGACCACCGTAGCCGATAACATGTATTTGCTCAAAAGGATCTAAATCTGAGACAACGAAGGTGGATGGAGTTACTCAAGGATTATGATGTAACCATCCAATATCATCGAGGTAAGGCTAACGTGGTGGCAGACGCATTAAGCCGGAATGGGGTGAGTATTGGTAGTCTAGCTTGCTTGGGGGTATCTAAGTGACCTTTGGCTAAGGAAATCCAAACCTTGGAGTCTAAGTTCATGTAGTTGAGCATTTCAGAGAAAGGTGGGGTGTTGGCTAGCATTGAGGTTAGACCCACGTTCATTAAGAAGATCAAGGCCGAACATTTTGAGGATGAGAATGTCACACCTCGAGCCTACACCCTGGGTGGGACTGGCACTCGAGAACCATTGCTGGCCCCAAGCAAACCCTTGGCCTGACTTACATACTCAGCGGAAGACTTAACTCAACAAAGATAAATCTATGTAATAAACTGGAATATTATAAAGGAACATTCAACTGACCATTAAGGCAAACTCAAGTCTCAACATAAGATAATGACAATGAAAAGACTAAAAAACTAACATCTGACTGTCTATGAAGCCTCTAAAAAACTGAGATGGATGTCGAGACAATACCCACGACATCCTAATGAACTAATAATAAAATTGAAAGTAATAAAAGGGATCCTCCGGAAGCAAGGAGGCTCACCACAAGACTCTGAGTGCACAGCTGGATCAACAATGCACATGATGCTAATCTTGGTTACCTGTGTCTGCATCATAATAAGATGTAGGCAAATGACATCAGTACATTGAATGTACGAGTATGCGAGAGGAATTCTAAAACAATACATAAGCTTGGAAGGAACTGAAGAACTTACCTGGCTCAACTCAACTCAACGTAACATAACTCATTTTAATATAAAGTAGTTTAAAACAAGTGCAATATAAAGAAAATATTTTTAAAAACATGATGTCAACTCTGTGTGTACACAAAGATACACATAACTCTGGAATATATGTAAAAATATAATAAACTATGTATATAAGAATACAATTACTTTTGTGGGAGTTTCTCTAACTGACAACCATCACTTAAGAGCTATTGTGATGATACAACATTTTGTCTCATGCTGCCCGGGCAGTCCTATACCTTGCCGAGGGTATAGAACCTGAATTACTAAGTGGATCCACTAGTCTATGCTAAAAATCACTAAAGGAATCATCTAAAAAGTATGACCCTTTTTATCCCATGATGGCTACATAGTTTATGGGGGCTGTGAGTTGTCTGAACTCTCCCCCATATCGGTGCTCAATACTACTCCCAAAAATATGATACTAGCTCTTATGTTTAAAAACATACTACTTTATGTGATTTGAGATAATTGCTCAAAAACTTAGCTCAAAGGCTATGTTGGAAATTAATTTTTTTCCCTCTTGCTTAATATGAAAGCGTTTACTCTTTACTAAAAACTAGCTCAAGGCTATTTGGAAATCAAGGTTTCTTCTTCTTGGTTAAATGTGAAAACATTTTAAACCCTTTGGGAATACATAGTCCCCATATACTTTTGAAGAAATGAACTTCATTCTTTACTCTTTACTCAACTTGAACATTAAGTCTTAAAACAAAGTTAAAAGTATTTGCAAAAGACTTCTTGAAAGGACTCTAAGAACTTCCTAGACTTGGCTCTTAACTTTGCTTGAATTTGAATTTATGAATTCAAGGTTATGATTCATGTTTCTGGATGATTTCTAGATGTTTAGAAGTCATTTAGAGTAGTTAGAATCAATAGGAAGTGTTAGTATACTTTAGAAGGACTTAAAAGGGCTAAACGACGAAAAACTGGTGGAAATTTACGATCCAAGAGCGTTCTTGGCGTGTTGTGCCAGCCCAACTTACTGGTGCTCCAAAATGGCGCATTGCTGGCGCGCCACCCCATCCTGCCTGGCGCTATGGGGGTGCGTCACGCCAGCCTTTCCTTCAGGCAAAAACCGACGAACTTTTGGTCGCATTTTCTGATCTTAAATCGATTAATTCCGATTCCTTTTCTCAAATTCACTTTAGAATCAGATACCCAAGGCATATACACAACATCTAACTCAAACAACTCAAGGAAACAACACTTTAAAATCAAGAAACTCCTTAATCTCAACTCATATTCAAGAATGAAATCAATTCAAGAACAACTATTAAGTCGGAAATAAACCCCAATAACGTCATTATTCTGCAAACTTCGTTCTTAAGAGTTAGGAGATAACCCCAGGCGATTTCTTGATAGTTTTCCACAACTTTTGGTGCTAAAGGTAAGGATTTTACTCCCCAAATCTGTTTTTCGATCCGTATAACGTAAATTTATGGGTAATTATTATCGGGTGGAAGGTTTTGATCTGAATCTAATGGTGGAAATAGCCCTAAGTTGGGTATTGAGATCTTGGGTTTGGCCTAGGGTTGATAATTTTGATTGTAATCCGGGTAATTATATAATTACTTTTTTCTCATATTAAAATGTATATATACCTAAAAGAATCCTAAATGTTTGCAAGCAAGAAGAAGCTTATCAAGTTGTGAATGCTCATTAGCCAGCAACATCTCCATATCAATTACTGGAATTAGAAACAACATGGCTATCTAACTTCTTCTTCTTCTCTTTAACATAAGCCACTTCCATGGCTATACTGTTTCAAGCTCTTTCTTTGGAAGGCAAATTACATGAATATAAGTTCCCATCTAATTTTTAAAGAATTTAACTATTGATTGAAAGGTTGTTGCCACATCAGCCTGCACCAAACACGTGCAATTAATTATCGACGCACTTTGCTATCAAGTGGAAATTTAATACGAAGAGAAGTAAATCTCTAATTAAGAAGGAGCAACTTAATTCACTACATCACATTCGTTGGTAGTTCCTCCCTCCTGTTTACTTGAGCATAAAACAAGTGTAGTCTTAGAAATGGAAGATAAGAAATTGTTTAGTTTTCCAACTATAATCTTTTATTCCATATATATTTTAGATAATGTTTAATTCTCAAGAAATATTTTATTAGTAAATAGAAACAAGTTGATAAACTATATATTGTATTTATTTTTAATAGCCGTGACTTTTACTAAAATAAGGCTTATTCTATGATAGTGGAAATAAGAAAAAGCAAGCAAAATGGAAAATGAAAAACAAGAAGAATCTTTAGAAGGTACTCCATCGTTCTAGCTTTCAAAACAATTACATAATATACTTTAACTTTACCTTTGACTTAATTTACAAATCAGAACAAGACCATACTAGTAAGAAAGAAAGATATATCCCTCTGTATGCAATTGTGAGATAGATTAAATAATGTTTTGACATTACTAAAGAATGTTGGCTAATGTGGCAAAATTTAGTAAAAGGAGTGAACCACAACATGATCATATGTGGAAAAATCGAATACAATGTAACATATGTGGCAACTTGAAGAGAATGAAAGATCCCTTCCTCGGTAAATCACGAAAAATATCTAATGCCAACTCTTGTAGGAGTGGCAAGTGACCGGGCATTTGAAAGAGACTTCACCCATGGAAAGCCATCTTACAATGGGAGGTGATCATATTGACCCTCGAAAGCTCAACAATCAATCTTGAACCTTATGTCCACCTTTTCCAATCAGTTTTAGGTGAAACTATTGGGTATGTAGCAAGAGTTAATGGGAAATGGAGGGAAGATGGAAAAAGAGGAAAAGTCAAAGTTGGGAACTTGAAAAGTCTTCTTATGCTTTAGTGAAAAGGCATTTCTCCCTCATCGGTGGAAGAAAGTAAAATAGAAGAGTTTAAATATAGAAACACTCCTATTAATTGTTAAAAGGGTTGGAAAGAGGGACCCCCCTCGCGCTGTCGTCGTCGTCGCTCGCTCGGCTCGACTTTGGCTTTGGAAAATGATCGATCGAGAGATTATGTTTGGACAAAGTTTATTTTAATTATTTATTTAATTAATTAAATTAAATAGCCAAAACGTTAATTAACTGAAACGTTTTCAATTATTCAGTTAATTGAC
>JAJOOS010002484.1:0-24141 GCA_029582725.1 Solanum chiquidenum
TTTGGTAAAAAGGAAGAAATATGGGTTAGAACAATAGATGCACTAACTAAAGAAGCCATGCAAAAGTCATGCTTAAAACATACATTTTATTCGAAAGTCATGCTTGTATGCCATTTTGATAAAAGAGGCATAATATGAGTCACAACCATCATTCAAATCCTATTTCCACATTTGAACATAATCATACATATAAACCTTTACCTTCATATTCAGCCTTGCACCTCAAGTAACCCTCAAGCTATACTTTGTGCAATGTATAGGTAGCGTCTCATACCACCATCCATACTAAAATACCACCTTAAGGTCACCAAAAGTTAACTTACCATTCAATCTTTCCATCTTTACACCATATTCATACATACGAGACATAAACATTACATAAGTCATATAATAACATTAAGGACCATCACCTAAGATTACCCCTAAGTCATACTTGTGCAATGTGCAAGTAGCTTCCCATACTACTACTCACACTAAGTACACCTTTGAAGTAACCATAGATAAGGAACATTCATACTCAATAACTTATAACAAGGAACTAACTCATACTACAATCCAAGTCTAGCATGCATCTTCACATTAAACATATAAGCATTTAAGTCAACCATCCTTCATTAGCTTTATTAAGAAACCTTCATTCATTAGACATTAAAACAACATTCTTCATTAACATCATCATAAGAGGACTTTCATACATTTAAAGGACTTTCATACATTAGTCATTAAGACTTAGAGAACTCACTATGACCCTCTCAAAGCCTACTCATGCAATGTATAGATAGCATCCCTTACTACTACCCAAACTCTGTAGAACTCCTCAAGAAACCATAATGCAGAACTCACATAATGGGAATAAGCCTTTAACCGACATAGACCATGAGAACTAGATCATAGAATCCGGTGTCATATGGCCCCACACCGTAAAGAGGTGGTCTACTTGCCTAAAATAGACCGGTAATAATAGTTTTGGATAGAATCCACTACCTAATATCCTATGTGGGAACATAGTTATGGGATAAGAGGATGTTCATTGGAACCCTGGCCTAACATTGGGAGTGTTTCCATCTTACCATATCCACTCGGTTCTTAGCATCAATTCCCATAGAGTATTTCATTCACATTACATTATTGTACTAGGGAGGAATTCCATTGGTCCATCGACCCAAGTTACATCATTACAAACGGAAGGAATGCTATAAGCCTATTGATCCATGGTACATTGAAGGATAGCTCTAGAGTCCTCATAAGAGGAATGCCATAAGCCTATCAATTCATGGTTCCTCATTACATTCTTATACTCATGAAAGGAATGTCCTAAGCCTATCGATTCATGGTAAATTGACTCATTAAGAAAGAAATTCTATTAGCCTATCGATTCTAGAGTCTTCATTACATTAGATCATTTATGAAAGGAATTCCTTAAGCTTATCGATTCATATCCATCAAGTCAAGATACATTCATAACACTAGAGAGGATGCCTAAGCCTACCAACTCAACTTTCAACAATCAACTATACCTTCATTCATTCAAGAAGTGGATGCGTAAAGCCTACCAATTCAACATATACATTATCACATTACTTTCATTTATACAAGAAAAGGATGCATGAAGCCTACCAATTTAAGATATACATCATCACATTACTTTCATTTATACAAGAAAAGGATACATGAAGCCTACCAATTCAATATATACATAATATTGAAGAAAACCCTTCACATTCTATCATCAACATTCATGAATGCTTAATTGAGAATATACTATCAACATTAACACAATTACGTTCTACACATGATCATAATTATATCATTGAAATCACATGCATATCCTTCACATCATAATCATACATAGTAATTGAACACCTCCACCTTTCAAGGGGATCAATACCTCAAGCACAATTCTACTTCAACATGTAATTAGGTCATAACTTGCCCTTTCCAAGGCCATGATCACAAGTCACCAACAAATCTTTAATTACTTCAATTTGGCATGAATAGTGATACAATTCAACAATCTAAATCAATTTAGGCATAATTTATCAACATTCATTCATGATCAACAAACCCACTTCATAAAGGCACAATTTAGGAAATGAGAGAATTCATGGGTTCATAGAGTATTTTCATCATAAATCATCAATTAAACACTAATACAATCTTAATTCGTCATTAGAAACCATTTGAAAATGTTTGATGAAAGAACGCATGAGATTGAGTAAAACCCTAGATTTTTCATAACTTGAAATCACCTTTGAATTGGCTCCTTGAATGAAAAGTTAGACAAGTATGAAGACTACCATACCTTTCTATTGAATCCCCACGAAATTTGAGGAAGAAACACCTTGAATCCACAAACCCTAGCTTCAATGGCTCCCTTCTACTTCCCTGAGTTTAGAGAGAGAAATCTTTGAGAGTAGATGGGTATTCTTTTAATTCTATTTAGAGTAACTTAATTGAAAGGATTTAAGTTTAAAAGGGTTATATAGTTGCTAGAAAAGGAATAGAATAATGAGGACTCAACTTAGGAGAAGAACTAAGGACCCACAAAGTTAAAACTTAAAAATTTACACGTTGCTCATCTAAGCTCCCCTTATGGACCCTTAGGCTCGCCAAGGGCACTAGGCGACTAGCCAAGTGCACCCTTGGCTCGCCCAATTTTCCAGTGAGGTCATTAAAGGGGCAGTTCACTAGGCGATCTAGAGGACCAATGGGCGATTCACTAACCAGCTTGGTGAGCTACGACTTACCTCGCCTTTTTCTCTAGAACCTAGGCCAATGAGACAGCCCACTAGGCGATCACAAAGGCACAAGGGCGACTCACCCAACCCTTTGGGCGATCAAGTATCCCCATCACCAAAAGGTCCCTCAATGAACATGGTTTCTTTCATTCTATCTTGCTAGCTTAGGTCCTTGTTTGCACCCTAGGCTTCCCCCTTGCTCAATTAAGTTCTAAAGCAGTCTAGACATCAACTTAAAGTCACACTAACCCAAACGTTAAGTATCTAGTTCAACCTATTATTTTGTGAGTCGTTACATTATCCCCCACTTAGAAACATTTGTCCTCGAATGACAATTTAAACACATTAAGGAAATAACGACTCAAGAATAGCTGCCCAACAATCATGACACATCAATATAATGCATAATCATAGGAGGAAACATCAACTCCACATCAATAAGCTCAATACATTTCAAGAAAGTGAGGACTACTTCTACAAACTCATTATGCATCATAACTTCATCATTTCTCATTTCATTGGAGGAACTACCTTCTCCAACTTATATCATGTTCATCATAACATCATAAGACACAATATGCAACTTTTGTCAAAAACACACTTAGGCATGTTCAACATTCAACCTCATGAAGCATAAAGATGATTCATACTAAATGTACATCAACAGGAGGAACATGAACCACATAACCTCATTTTCTTATTTAAACATGAATTCATCAAGAACATGCATAAAGGAAGAGGTAAGGATATCAGAACTCTGAACACATGAAACAAGCCAAAATGGAACTCTCTGTCTTAGGCATGAATAGGCATATAAAGGAAGAGGTAAGGATATCAGAACTCTGAACAACCTTACTACTCAACATACTATCCCCCACTTAGGAGTAAACCCAACTAAGGCTTATCATGAACACAACATAGGAACCTTAATCAAGACATTCTCCACTTATAAGAAACCATCAACATACCGGTGCTTTTTAAAATAGGAATGTCCTCATTAAGCAACTCTTGCTCATAAACAACCTTACCAACACCACTCAAGATCTCATATGAGTCTACCACATTGGGTCTAAGATCCTCGAACTCACTACACCTCATAAGGTGAGAACATCAAGCAAGCCTAACTCATTAACATCAAGGACACTCAAAGACCTTACCATCTAGGCACATTATCCCCCACATAAGAGAAAGCTTATACTAGCTCTTTCAAACTTCACTTCTTTCCATTCTAAGGTTGGAGCAAGACATTACTAAACCTTCATACTCATCACACCTAGGTATTTCTAAAACACCACATTTGATCAACTCTTTCAACATACCTTAAAACACATCATGACTAAGACGGGTTCTACCAACAACACACATAACCATAAAGCAACCCATTCATACTAAATTCACAGCACAAACTAACATCTCAACTCTATTAAGTCACATAGCCATTGTTGGCATCACAACCAACCTTCCTCCCTCACACCTTATAGCATACTACTTTCAAGTGGTTATACACTAAAGACCATCAAATAAGGAACAAGAGAGAGAGACATTATAGAGTTATACTCTATGGAACGACTTGAAGATTGAAGAAGTGAAACTTTCTTAACACCCAATAGCCTCCTATTCATAATGTGGCGTGCTTCACATTATGAACAAGACTCTAGTAGATGTGGTTTGAGACATCCTAAGACCATTCCAAAATTTTGTGCTCTGCTACCAAGTTTGTCACGACCCAGAGGTACACCCCGGATGCAACACGACGTACTTGACCCCTAAGGGGTCTCATGTAGGCCTCAGAGCATTCTTGAACATAGGAACATAGGAAAAATATAAAGGAATTAAAAACATTCCTTTTACAATCGAAGACATTTTCATTAAAAAGCAAGCAAAAGACTTTCTAAACTTTGTCTAAAACCATCTAATACTTTGAATACAACATTGAGACTTAGCCCATACAAAAGTTTTAACATAAACTAAAAGACATAAATGGAACATAGTGGGTTTTGTCCTCGAAACTATGAGGACTCACCAAGTCTTCATCTCCATGCTCCTTAGAAACCTATCTTCCATGTACAAGACATCCAATCATCAAACCCTACACTTTGGTAAAAAGGAAGAAATATGGGTTAGCACAATAGATGCACTAACTAAAGAAGTCATGCAAAAGTCATGCTTAAAACATACATTTTATTCGAAAGTCATGCTTGTATGCCATTTTGATAAAAGAGGCATAATATGAGTCACAACCATCATTCAAATCCTATTTCCACATTTGAACATAATCATACATATAAACCTTTACCTTCATATTCAGCCTTGCACCTCAAGTAACCCTCAAGCTATACTTTGTGCAATGTATGGGTAGCGTCTCATACCACCATCCATACTACGGTACCACCTTAAGGTCACCAAAAGTTAACTTACCATTCAACCTTTCCATCTTTACACCATATTCATACATACGAGACATAAGCATTACATAAGTCATATAATAACATTAAGGACCATCACCTAGGATTACCCCTAAGTCATACTTGTGCAATGTACAAGTAGAATCCCATACTACTACTCACACTAAGTACTCCTTTGAAGTCACCATAGATAAGCCACATTCATACTCAATAAGTCATAACAAGGAAGCAACTCATTATTCAATTCAAGTATAGCATGCATCTTCACATTAAACATATAAGCATTTAAGTCACCCATTCTTCATTAGATTCATTAAGAACACCTTTATTCATTAGACATTAAAATAACATACTTCATCAACATCATCATAAGAGGACTGTCATACATTAGTCATTAAGACTTAGAGAACTCACTATGACCCTCTCAAAGCCTACTCCTATAATGTATGGATAGCATCCCATACTACTACCCACACTTTGTAGAACTCCTCAAGAAACCATAATGCACATCTCACATGATGGGAATAAGCATTTAATCGACATAGACCATGAGAACTAGATCATGGAATCCGGTGTCATATGGCCCCACACCATAAAGAGGTGGTCTACTTAACTAAGGTAGACCGGTAACATTAGCTTTTGATAGAATCCACTGGCTAATATCCTATGTGGGAACATAGCTATGGGATAGAAACATGTTCATTGGAACCCTAGTCTAACATTAGGAGAGTTTCCATCTTACCATATCCGCTCGGTGCTTAGCCTCTATTCCCATAGAGTATTTCATTCACATTACATTATTGTACTAGGGAGGAATTTCATTGGCCTATCGACCCAAGTTACATCATTACACACGAAAGGAATGCTATAATCCCATCGATCCATGGTACATTCAAAGATAGCTCAAGAGTCCTCATGAAAGGAATGCCATAAGCCTATCGATTCAGGGTTCCTAATTACATTCTTATACTCATGAATGGAATGCCATAGGCCAATCGATTCATGGTTCAATGACTCATTAAAAAAGGAATTCCATTAGCCGATCGATTCAAGAGTCTTTATTACATTAGATCATTTATGAAAATAATGCCTTAAGCCTAACGGTTCATATACATCAAGTCAAGACACATTCATAACACAAGAGAGGATGGCTAAGCCTACCAACTCAACTTTCAACAATCAACTATATCTTCATTCATTCAAGAAGAGGACGCACAAAGCCTACCAATTCAAGATATACATCATCACATTACTTTCATTTATACAAGAAAGGATGCATGAAGCCTACCAATTCAAGATATACATCATAACATTACTTTCATTTATACAAGAAAAGGATGCATGAAGCCTACCAATTCAATATATACATAATATTGAAGAAAACACTTCACATTCTATCATCAACATTCATGAATGCTTAATTGAGAATATACTATCAACATTAACACAATTATGTTCTATACATGATCATCATTCTATCATTGAAATCACATGCATATCCTTCACATCATAATCATACATAGTAATTAAACACCTCCAACTTTCAAGTGGATCAATAGCTCAAGCACAATTCTACTTCAACATGTAATTAGGTCATAACTTGCCCTGTCCAAGGCCATGATCACAAGTTACTAAAAAACCTTTAATTACTTCAATTTGGCATGAATAGTGATACAATTCAACAACCTAAATCAATTTAGGCATAATCCATCAACATTCATTCATGATCAACAAACCCACTTCATATAGGCATAATTTAGGAATTGAGAGAATTCATGGGTTCATAGAGTATTTTGATGATAAATCATCAATTAAATACTAATACAATCATAATTTGTCATTAGAAACCATTTGAAAACGTTTGATGAAAGAACCCATGAGATCGAGTAAAACCCTAGGTTTTCATAACTTGAAATCCTCTTTGAATTGGCTCCTTGAATGAAAAGTTAGACAAGGATGAAGAATACCATACCTTTCTATTGAATCCCCACAAAATTTGAGGAAGAAATACATTGAATCCACAAACCCTAGCTTCAATGGCTCCCTTCTTCTTCTTTGAGTTTAGAGAGAGAAATCTTTGAGAGTAAATGGGTCTTCTTTTAATTCTCTTTGGAGTGACTTAATTGAAAGGATTTAAGTCTAAAAGGGTTATATAGTTTCTAGGAAAGGAATAGAATAATAAGGACTCAACTTTTGAAAAGAACTAACGACCCACAAAGTTAAAACTTAAAAATTTACATCTTGCCCGTCTATGCTTGCCCTTTGGACACTTAGGCTAGCCAAGTGCACCCTTGGCTCGCCCAATTTTCCAGTAAGCTCATTAATGGGGCAGTTCACTAGGTGATATAGAGTACCAATGGGCTATTCGCCAACCAGATTGGCGAGCTACGTCTTAGATCGCCTTTTGCTCCAGAACCTAGGCCAATGATACAGCCCACTAGGCGATCACAAGGGCAACTCACGCAACCCTTTGGGCGATCAAGTATCCCCATCGCCAAAAGGTCCCTCAATGAACATGGTTTCTTTCACTCTATCTTGCTAGATTAGGTCCTTGTTTGCACCCTAGGCTACCTCCTTGCTCAATTAAGTTCTAAAACAGCCTAGACATCAACTTAAAGTCACACTAACCCAAACATTAAGGCTCTAGTTCAACCTATCATTTTGCGAGTCGTTACAATTTCAAGGGTAGTTGAGTCGATCACCTACCTATCATATAGTTCGCCTATAATAATAGCTTTCATTCAAGAATTCAGATTTCCCCTTATGAGGCATTATACGGGCGTAGATGCAGAACTCAAATTGGTTGGTTTGAAGTAGGTGAAGCAACACTGCTTGGGCCAGATTCGGTGCAGGATGTTATGGAAAAAGTTCAGCTCATCAAAGATAGAGTTAAAACTGCTTAGAGTCATTAGAAGTCCTATGCAGATATGAGAAGAAGGGACTTAGAGTTGGAGATAGATGATTGCGTTTTTCTAAAAGTGTCACCTAAGAATGGGGTGATGAGATTTGGCAAGAAAGGGAAATTCAGTCCTAGATATGTAGGTCCTTACACAATTCTTAAAAGGGTTGGTAACGTGTCTTATGAGTTAGAGTTGCCAACAGAACTAGTAGCAGTTCATCCAGTCTTTCACATTTCCTTGTTGAAGAAGTGTGTGGGTGATCCAGCATCCATAGTACCATTAGAGAGTGTGGTTGTGAAGGATAGTCTCACTTATAAAGAGGTGCCAGTTGAGATTCTTGACCGTCAGGTTCGCAGGTTGAGAAAAAATGAATTCACTTCAGTGAAGGTTTTGGTAAGGAGTTAGTCCGTAGAGGGAGGTTCTTTGGAAACACAAGCAACTATGAAGGCCAAGTACCCTCATCTCTTTCCTTCCAATTCCGTTTCAGCTTCAGGTAATAATTCCTCTCCAGTCTCTCAGTTTACTCTTGCATAAATTTAGTCTTAGTATAATGTTCCTTCAGTTGTTCTTGCATTTTCAGCATATTTGCATGTTTTTGGAACTCAGTTCAGTCAAATATCAATTTCTAGTACTTAGTGGTAGGGATTACAGCTCCTTCCCTCCATACCCATCTATGTTAGCCTTCATTCGAGGATAAATGTTCCCAAGGGGGAGATATTGTAACATCTCAAAATTAAATCATAGAAAACAACAGAAAACATGTGAACCACAAAGAGGTTCATGGTCCGTGATCAGGACCACGGCCCGTCACCCTAATCGTTGTTCACACCCTTCCACAAGTGGTGGACCACGGGACCCTTAACAGGCCATGGATCCCCATGCGGGTCGTGGGAATGCTCGTGGAAGTAAGACAGAGCCACCAGGGCTCATACGTCACAACACAGAGCCCACCACGGGCCGTGGTTTTGATGATGAGTCGTGGATAGGTCCGTCATCCTGAGACAGCAGAACCCCAGTCCAAGTGAAGGATCACGGTATCTTTCACCTTATGTGGTCCTCCACATGGGCCGTAGTGAGGCTCGTAAAGCTAAACCAGTAGGCCCCCTAGCCTCAAGGGAAGAACCACAGTGGCCTTCACGGTCCGTGGTCCTTCACACGGTCCGTGAAGTGGACCGTAGAGGGGAGTGCTAAAATCAGTAGCCATTAGACAAGAATCCATGACCCACTCGACGGGCCGTGTCCCTTTGATGATCCTTCAGTGGCTCCATGGAAGGACCCCGTCAGCTTTTAAGTTAGGGTTAATTTGGTCGTTTCCCCTACGCATTGGACATCTAAACTACATCATTAAACCCCTAAACTACGTTGTTTTTTGTCAGTTTTAGCCTAGTATTCTAGTCAGACTTTACCCTAAACGATTCATTCACCAAATATCATCAAAACTTAGAGCAAAAGAGGAGAAATAGTCTACCAAAACCCTCAAGAACACGCAATAGGTTTTCTTTAGTTCTAGCCCTGAAATCAAAGGATTTCTCCATAGAATTCATCACCAGGTTTGTGGGATTTCACGAGTGGGTTCCTTTCATCCACTAGGTCTCTAGAATTCAATCAAATTTTTTATTCATATATCTTGTTTAGACCTTGGGTTTTCTAAAACCTTTGAGATTGGTTGTGATTTAGTTGTTATTGTATTCCTAATCTAACTATGATGTTTTTTGTCAAATCGTTGCTTAGTTCTTTGCATGAAACTCAAAACCCTAGTTGTGTAGATACTCTTAGTTCATAAATTACACTTGCTAGGTCAATTAAACATGTATACATGCCTCATATTTCGAATGTTTCATTGTCAATACATAAAGGATGCATTCGCAGTTAGCATGTAAGAATATTGAGCAAATCCAGTATTTCATTTATATTATGTCATACACATATTCCAGTTGGGAGTAGGCTTAGCACTGAGTTGGACTAGGGTGCAGCGTACCCTCATAATCCCAGAACTACGTGCCCCCATAGGTTTATAAGTCCCATTTGTGGGCATCAGATTTAGTTATCGCACCAGTCATGCCTTTATACCCCTGACAAGGTTGGGTCCTCCCGATAGGGCGTATACATTGGACTCCACATTTATCTCACGTCGTTTTATGTGGTTAATAATAGCTCCCACATTCAGTCTCTATTGTATTGACAAGGTTTTCAGGTATACTTCAGTATTCAGTCTTAGCATGTTAAGTTCATGATTAGTACTTGGTCATTGCATTTAGCTAAGTTTTCAGTTATATTTTAGTATCTATGTTTCTGTTCAGATTATGTTATTGATCAGTTACATTTGTTAAGCTTATATATTTGTTCAGCTATATTCCATAACAAGTATACTTAGTACATTCCAAGTAATGACGTATATTCTGCGCTACATCCTTTCATGATGTAGGTTCCGATATTCATCATCCAGATCACGCATAGATCGATTCCCAATCCTTATTTAGCAGCTTTAGTGGTGAGTCCTCATACTTCGAGGACAATAGACATGCTTTCTATTTCAGTCTTTCATTTCAGTTTCAGTTTTGTTAGGGTTATCTGGGGACATGTCCCAGAAACTCTAGTTAGTAAAGGCTTTTCCAGACATAGTATTAGATTCAACTTTAGTTTTAAGTGATTATTCAGTATCACTAAACTCTTAGTATATTTTATATATTAAGACAAGTTTTGGGTGTCCCCCACTATCAGTAATAAATTGATTTAGCTTCCGCATTAGTTCATATTTTCATAGATATGTTTAGTTTGTTTATTATATGTCATCTTAGGGTTAGCTTGGTGTTACTCGTGATCCTAGCTCCCGTTTTTACGTCAAGGGGGTAGCCTCGGGGTGTGACAATGATGATTGTCGGTTAGAGAATCTCCTAAATTGAGTTATTTTGTATCTTTACATACAGATAAGAGTAAAGGAGTTTTACTATATTTTTAAATACATTGAGTAACAAATTACTGTTTTAACAACTTTCTTTACAATGCATCTTATTATTGCTTTTATATTGAACATAGTTAGGTATTTCTATATTCTTGAGTATCCTTGAGTCGAGTAGAGTTAAGGTCAGTATGGTTTCCTTTTTATCAGTTCAAGCTTGCAAGTTATGTTCAGTGTTCCCCTTACATTAAATAGAGTGATGTGATGTGGCCTGCATCGTTTCATGATGCATAAACTAGTAATCATGATCAACAACCAATTCTTTGTTGATCCATTCATTGTCCAGTTAGATTTGGTGAGCCTCCTTTCTTTTCAAAGGTTTCCACATTGAGTTTCCATTTCAGTCTTGTTTATTATTGTGTCGTGGGTCTTGTCCAAACGTCCATCCCAGTTAGTATAGGCTTCATAGACAATAGAGTTTTGAGAAGTTTGTTTCATTTTCATTGTTGATGTTCTAGACTTGAGTTGCCTCTTTGTCCCAGTGAATGTTTTATTTAAAATATTTTTAGTATCTATTTTGAGATTTTAAGTAAAGTTTTACTTTTGAGTTCATATGTTGTTGAGTAACTCTTCCGCTGAGAGTTGAGCCTGGCCAAGATTTTGCTCGGTGCCAGCAATGGTTTTCGAGTGTCAGTCGCGTTCGGAGTGTAGGCTCGGGCCGTGAATGTAACTTTACAAATTATTATTGAAAATCATTCTTTAAAAACCACTTATTATTTATTTTGGCATAGTGGGGGTATTTTTTTTTATAGAAAAATATGTAAATTTGGATCGTCATTAATCATTTGATATGATATTTAAATATACATATATATATATATATATATATGTTAATCCAAGAAATTTTTTCCATAGGCTATATAGAGAGAGTGTGAGGATATTTTGGATTTTAGCAAGCCATATTTTAACTATGGATTCAAGTATCTATAATACTGACATTAAATATTAGTAACTGAGTTTTGAATAAATTTTATATAGATTTCATATATCTATTAATACTATTAATGAATTTTGACTAGAATTGTTTAATTTGTCTTTTTAAGTGCTATAATTAAATCAATGTTGCATTTTTTGTTTTTATGTAATAAGAAATTAAAGAGGTTTTGTTAGTTGTATAGTTTCCTCTCATGGAAAAATAATTTAAAAACAATCCTTTATGCTCAAAATTCATTCGAACCTTGCTTTCACTGAAAAAATATATTTTTAGATATGATTTTTTTAAATGTCTCTATATTAAATGTTGAATCTTATTGATTATTTCATGTGTTTAATTTTAAATTTTAAGCATAAATCTTTTTTATATTAAAAAAACTATCAGTGACTATAATTTATTTTTGCTCCTTTAATTCATTAATTGATTGTGATAATAAAATAGAAGGAAAGATACACAAATTTCAATTTTTACTTTTTATTGCTAACATTTTTCATTAAACCAATTCACCACATACAAATTACAAATCAATATTTTTTATATTGCTCTCTATCAATAATAGGAGGCTATTATATTCATTCTAGAAAAAAAAACTATTAAATCATATAGATTCAGTTAAACTTAAAATATTATGCCAAGAGCGGATTGCTTAAGTCGGGGGGACCCACATGCACCCGGTAACCTTAAAAAAATTGTATATATATATAGTTGATAAAGGTTTATATATTTAATTGTGCACCCTTATAACTAAAAGTTGCCTAGGTGAATTGGTTGAAGTCGTCCACTCGCAGCACGACCTTAAAATAAGTTTTTTCTTTAGTTAAACCTTTTTAAAAATTGCTTTTATTAAAACTCATTTTTGCCACCTCATTTGGCCCCACCCCTTTTTTAACTTAAAACAAATAAAATCCCTAGCACAATTCTAAACAAAATATAAGACTGCTAGAAAATCTACAACTTGCACAATTCTAAACAACATATAACATTGCTAGAAAATATATAACTTAAAATTATTATTCACTACATAATTAAAGTCATACTCCTTTATCTCTATATAAATTGGTATGTTCTTTATTTTATGCTTTCTTTTGTTAGAATTTGTTGTTGATTCTTGTGATTCTAGATGGATAGAGTCTTGTGATTTGAGATGGATAGACTTATGTAAAGAGAAATGTAGGTGATTTATATCACGAAAACTTGTTTTAAGACTTGGAATCATAGTTTAGAACGATTTAATTTACATGTTCGTGAAGTAAATAGCATCCACAATAAGTGTTTCAACAAGATGCTATATTTTGAGAGTCAATCGCAATCCATTCAAGTTACTTTTAACAAGCAATATGATAAAACAAGAAGTAAGCATCGAATTCATTTAGAGGCTTCTGCTAATGTGGCAAGGTTTCTCTTGGAATTTCGATTGTCTTTTCGAGGTCGTGATGAAAGTGAGTCTTCAAAAAATAAAGGTCTTTTTAAGGTTTTTTGGATTGGCTTGAAAACATTCTTCTAGATATGAATAATGTTATTTTAATACATGCTCCAAAAAATGTTAATGTTACCCTTGTGCCACTCCCAGCCTTACCCTTGGGTCACTCTTAGTAGTGCCCCCTTATCTTCAAATCGAAGATTCGCCTCTAGCTTAATTGGTTAATTACTTCCAATGCTCGACGGTTAGAGATGGGGCAAAATGGAAGGACAAAAGAATTCAAAACATTGTTATTCTCTTTTACTTTTTTGTGGCTTATGCATGCCTTTTCTTGTCTATCTTGGAACTTTTGATTCATGATTTTTGTAGTTTGAAATGAATTAATTATTTTTTCATGCATTTGTCCTATACTCACTGAGATAAGTTATTCTTTATCTTAGATTTTTTTCATATATTCTTTAAATATTTTGAATTGTCAATCACGATAACCTTCTCAGATATACAAATTGTATTTTAAAAAATCTGATACATTAGTATTCCTATCGTGCAAGTTAAGATCCTCGTCTAGCCATTTAAGAAACTATTAAATTAGTGACGGTGCCGAAAAAGTCACACAAGTGAATATTAAGCTTAGAATTTGGATCGCAACCTAAAACAATTATTGAATGCAGACAATACACTAAAATTTAATGATAGTAATATATAGGAAAAAGAAAAGCTAAAATTTTGAAATTGACGGATGTCAGTAACGAAAGGTTCTGATCTTCACGTTGTCGATTTGCCTCTCTTAACTCCTCCAACACGGCGAGTAGCTTCGACTTGTCTCCGTAATTTTTGATAAAATATAGTCTATCCTATGATAAGAATCTAATTGGGTATGTACAAGTCTTTCCCTATATTAGTTTTCTCCTTGGTACCTAGAAGTTTTATATCAATTTCCCTACATGGATACCCACATGGCTCAAATAATTAGGATTCATAAAGAAAAAAAAAATAGAAAGTCTAAGACAAAGGCGTGTTGTGTTTCTTCAACAATTATCACTCGTATTATGTTTTGAAAATCTGCAAAAATCATCTGAAATTATATCAAGGCAGAATACTCTGAGTTGCAGAAGATGGAAGAGTAGGAAACATCAAGGGACAATAACAAATAAAGTAATACTGAAAACCATATTTTGTGGAAATACAATAAAAAATTGACAAAAGCAAATTATGCATCAGATAGGATATATAAAACTCTGGGACCATGATTGAAAAAGCTATCTATAATATCGAATAGGGCATTCACAATAAGTTAATGTAAAAAAATACATCATTTTAATGTCTGCTAAGTTCTTGCATTTTTATCATTAAGTAAAGATATGATGTTTCAATGACTATTTGTCAATTTGATTGTTTCGAGTGTCCCTAAGAACGAAGGTCTATTGTTCACCTCATTAGCCCAACACTTATCTAAGAACCTGTGTGGAATTGGTTGCAATTAATAAAAACATAATCAAGTAACATCATACGTCTACATAATTATTTTACACGAGTGAATAAACAAGAATTCGTTAATGCCTTTCAGTGAAGTAAATGATCTTTGCAAATGATTCATAAATTTTTTGATAACTATGCAGCAACATTGCAGAAAATCCTTACTTTCAAAACTATTCAAAAGAGAAAGTAAGCAGAAAATTGAAGTAGGCAAACAAAAAAACACCTCCAACGCAAGTAAACTACACAAGGGAAATAAACAAGTATTTGAAAGCGTACCATAATGAATCTAGCATCTCCTGTGTGAAACAACTTAACTCTCGAGCTCGTCAAGCTGAAGATCTATATTCGTTATAAGTTTACCACATATGTCAATAAGATTACGGGTTGTATTCCTGTTACTCTAATTTCTATCATATTCCGAGTCAACATGATTCTTTGTTAAACCAGGAGGCACGACGTGCCAAGCCAATGTTTGACCAATCTCCAAAGATTAATTCTCCTTGTCATTTTCTGGAGATTGGTCAAACAGTGGTTCGCAAAGTCGTGCCTCCTGGCTCAACAGAGAATCATGTTGACTCGGAATATGATAGAAATTAGAGTAACAGGAGTACAACCCGCGATCTTATTGACATATGTGGTAATCCTATAACAGATATGGCTCTTCAGCTTGACGAGCTCGGGAGTTAAGTTGCTTCACACAGGAGATGCTAGATATAATATGGTATGGTTTCAAATGCCTGTTTATTTCCCTTGTGTAGTTTAATTGCTCCAGAGTTGTTGTTTGGTTTACCTATTTCAATTTTCTTCTTACTCCCTCTTTTGAGTAGTTTTGAAAGTAAGGATTTTCTACAATGCTGCTTGTTTACATCCCTATTTTATTCAAATAGGGCGAAACGTCGTGGTGACTCAAAAATTAATCAATTAATTTAATGTTAAAAGAATTTTAAGAATAAACGAATTTTAAAGGAGTCACCACTTAATTTTCAGAAAAAACTATGAAACCAATTAAATGATCTTCAAAACCATTAGATTCTAGGTAAGGTTTCAAGTTATTTCGAAGGAAGGGTGTAAGGCATCTTTCGAAATCCACAACTGTGGGTCCCGACTGAATTAGTTTTTTCAAATTGAGGAGGAGATAAAATAGTATACGAGTATAACAAACATACAATATACACAAGTAATAAAATAAAATAATAATATAATAAACGGCCTAAGGTTTGCCTAACATCGATAATATACACAATAACAAATAAAAAAAATAACTCGAACTCCTTTCGATTAGCTTCAATGGGAAGCAATTTTGGTGTACCCGTAAAGACCCTTAGTAAAAGTATTAGTGATAAATAAATATGAATAAAAATAAATAAAATAAATAATAACATAAAATAAAAATCCATTTTATATACATGGGAGGCCTTGGAAATCGACGGTTATTTCTTCATCGGCCAATTTTGACATACAATATATATAAACTTAAACTAAATTTCCGTCTTTTAAAATGGGGAGGCCTCAAAAACTGATGGAATTTTTTTTTTTCATTGGCCAAAATTAACATATAAAAAATATAAAATCATGGGAAAACTTATAGAAAGACAATTTAATGTAAACTACAACCTTAAATTATAACAACGTAATAAAGTAACAATAATAACAATTGATAATGAATAGGGTACAAAATTAGTAAAAACCTATTTAAAGAAGAGCAAGTTAAAACAATCCAAAAAGTGAAACAAATAAAACAATGGCAAACAACCCAATAGCAATAATAATTAAATAATTTTTTGATTCTTTTTTTTTTTTTAAAGAAACAGACAATGTAAAGTAAATAAAATAAATCATAAGCCAAACAATGTAAAACTCACTAGAACAAAGTTTTCTATCAAAATAATTACTAAAATTTAGCAACTAATGCAAAAAATAATCATTAAATCAACAATAAAGCATTAACAAAAGTCATCGGACAACTAATAATAATCGCTACAATTAACCCCAAAATAAATGTACGAGCAAACCAAAATCCAAAGTGATTACAATAATTAGATTTAAGATTAGAACATATAAGTGTATCAATCAACAATTAAAATAAAACTAAACTAAAGAAACAAACTAACCACTGGAGGAGTTTTCTTATTTGTCAAAGTGTTGAAGCTTCGCCGGAGTTCATGGAGTTGGCTGGAAATGGAACTATTGTTGTTGTTATTTGTTGATTTGCTGGTCTGGGAGCTTGAGAACTGGTTGTCATTCACCATCGAGCCAAAGCACCTGTTAAAAAGAAGGAGAAAACGTGAAAGGGGAAGGGGAATGGGACTGGCGGCATTTGGTGGCTGTTTAGGCGATTTTCCGGTGAGGTTTTGGTTGGGAATGGGGGACGAAAAAGAAGTGGGTCCGGTAGCGATTTGGACATGGAGCTTCGTGGTTGAGCTTGGTTGTTGCTCACTGGAAAAAGGAGAAAACAAAGGAAAAAGATGAAGGTCGCTTTCAATGGTGTTTCGGCAAGGTTTCGTCGGAAAATATGGAGAAGAGGGAGATAGAGATTGGGGTTCGTTTTGCTGTCGTTTCTGAATTTGTTTGGAGCTGCTTGTGGGTTATTGTTGGTGGATGGCTTTGCCAGAAAAAGGAAATAAGGAGAGGGTGGGTCTAGATGATTTCTAGTGGTGTTTGTGGAGCTTTAAGCTCCTATGACGGTTTGAAGGTTTGTGTGGCTGTTTTCGGTTGTTGTTGCTCCATCGGAGCTTCGTTGACTGTTCGGAAATGAAGGTTGTGTGGCTGGTTGGTGTGAGTTGAGCTGCTGTTGGAGTGTTGCTTTCTGGTGGGGTTTTGAGGTGGTGTTCCGGTGGAGAATAGGAGAGTAAAATGTGGTTTGGGTTGCTATTTTGAGCTGGGTGTTGGCGGCAGCGTTAGGAAGATAAATTAGTGTTTTTTTACACTTTTTTGAATTCTTCCTTCTATTCTAAATAAAACATTCACCACTTTTTAACTTAATGACTAAGAAATAGGTTAAATAGAAAATTAAAAAACAACCTATATTATAATACCATTATCTAAAAATCATGGACCGAAACCACTAGTTAATAAAATATATGTGTATGAAATTTTATCAATATTTGAATGAATTTCTAGACTATGCACTAATAACATGTAAAAAAATGCAATTTAACAAAAATAATGATTTAATTAAAATGAACAAATATTTGAACGTAGTCAAACGGTTGCGACAAAAAATAATGTAATTAATATTTACTCATAAAAAATCCTGAAATTTTGACAAACAAGAATAGATATCGATAAACTTATTTAAAAAATTTTAAAAAATATTTTGAACTATCGAATAAATAAAACTTAAAAATTATGAATTTTGAAATGTTTTGCCAAAACTGGGTGTCAACACTGCTCCATAGTTATCAAAAGTTTTATGAATCCTTTGCAAAGATCATTTACTTGAATGAAAGGCATTAAAAAATTCTTGTTTAGTCATTGGTGCAAAGGAATTATGTAGATGTATGATGTTACTTGATTCTATTTTTACTAATTTCAACCAATTCCTCGTAGGTTGGTAGAGAAGTGTTGGGCTAATTAGGTGAACAATAGATCTTCGTTCTTAGTGACACTCAAAAAAATCAAATTGACAAAGAGTCATTGGAACATCCTATCTTTACTTAATGATAGAAATGCAAGAACTTAGGAGACATGATAATGACGTATTTTGTGTACATTAGCTTAATATGAATGCCCTATTCAGTATTACAGACATATTTTATATCTACCTATGTGATGCAAAATTTGTTTTTGTCAATTTTCTATTGTTGCTTCACAAATATGGTTTTCAATATTATTTTATTTGATATTGTTCCTTGATGGTTTCCAAATCTTTCATCTTCCGCAACTCAAAGTATTCTGCCTTGAGATAATCTCAGATTATTCTTGCTGATTTTAGAGGCATAATACAAGTGAAAATTGTTGAAGAGACATGACAGGCCTTTGTCTTAGACATTGTAGTTGTATGGTCTTTATGAATCCTAATTATTTGAGTCATGTGAGGTATTCATGTAGTGAAATTGTTTAATAATCTTACTCGATTGCCTCCCAAATATCTAAAGCTTCTAGATACCAAGGTGAAACTAATATAGGGAAATATTGGTGGATACCCGATTAGATTCTTATCATAGGATGACTTTATTGTATCAAAAATTACCGAGAGAAGTCGAAGCTCCTCGCCGAGTTGGAAGAGTAAAGAGAGGCAAATCCACAACGTGAAGATCAAAAAATTTCGTTGCTGACAGAAGTCAATTTCGAAATTTTAGCTTTTCTTTTCCCTATATTTTAGCATGATTAAATTTTAGTGTATTATCTGCAATCAATAATTATTTTAGGTTACTATCCAAATTCTAAGATTAATATTCACCTGTGTAACTTTTCCAGCACCGTCCCTTATTTAATCGTTTCTTCAATGGCTAGAAGAGGATCTTAAATTCCAAGATAAGAATATTAATGTCTCAGATTTTTTGAAAATACAATTTGCATATCTGGAAAAGTTACCCTGATTGACAATTCAAAAATATTTAAATATGAGTGTATCATTTAAAGTTTATCGTATTTTAATATAATTCTTTTACCAAATATTAAAAGTTGGAAGATCTAAAGTACAAGGTTGAATTATCATTTTACCTCTATGTTATAAAATATCTAATTAATTAAATATTATTATTATTATAATTATTAAATTTATATTACTTAATGTCAGCATACTATTTAATGGGAAGAGCTTTTAATTTTCTAGTTGAAAATACTGTTTTTCACCGTTTAAAGTATTTCACCTCCAAAATAAATAACTTTGAATTTTCTTTAGTTCCCTAAAAACATTTACAATGAATTATCTTAGCTAATCCATCAAATTCTGCTGAATGATCAACTTATATAAATGGATTTATAAATTAACAATATGTACAACTCTCCCCATTAGAAGACGTAGAGTAGGGTTGTTCAAAACCGAACTGAAACCGATAATTTAGTTATTGGGTCAATTGTTCGGGCTTATGGTTTAACAGTTCGGGTCTTGGTTTACTATAAACTTCTAATCGGCTTATCGATTCAGGTCTACGTTTGGCCATATTTCTAATCAGGTGACCTGATAACCCGATAACAAGTTTAATTAATTATATTTATATCACTTAAGGCCTTAGGAACTTTTAGCCTTTAGGGTTTAACCTTCAGACTCTTTACATTGACTTTATAGTTGACACTCAAATTTCATAATAATATTCCAAAGTTGCGACATAACTCATTGATTCACTGTCACTGCTCCCACGCTAGTGAGTTTTATTGAATATCATTCTCTAAGTATCTAAATTGAGGTTCAAATAGTTGGTTCCCTTACTTTAAGTATTTGTTTTTAAAGTGACTGAGACACTGAGATATAACTGCAATAATTTAATACTACAATCTCAATGAGAAAGTTTTTATTAGTAATGGTCTTATGATCATTAATGGTTTTCGTTAGTAGTGTTGTAATGGTTTCTCTTTATAGTTAATATCGAAATTGGTTTGGTTGTTACGAGGAATCCTCTTTAGTTTGCTAGTTTAGGCAATATTGACTTCTCTTTCAAGGTTAATATGAAGTTTTATTAAGTGTTTTATGTAGGAATGGACTAATAGGTAAAAGTTCAACTGGCTACTACATATTGTAAATTCGTGATTAGTCCATTAGTAATTCTAAATGGAAATTGTGTGAACTATTAATGGTTGTTAACTCGATAACTGATATACCGTGACTCCACCACCACCGATTGAGGAATGTTATTATGAGGAAGATGCTTTAGTGGTAAATGATTAGACGGGGAGTTTCCGAGCCAACGCCCAAGGTTCCAACTAGGATAATTAGTGCCAAGGTCAAGGAAATCAAGGCCGGAACTATGGAAATAACAACCGAGAAGGTAAGTATGTCCAGGATGGGAATTACAATCGCGACAACAACTACAACCGAAACAACTATGGAAACAGAAATGATAGGGTTGGTCCTTATGTTCCTCCTACAAATTGGGAATCTGGTAATATGGAAGTTGGGGGTAGTATGTCACGTATTGAGGATATGATGCAAAAGATGATGAAGAGGTTCGATTCGATTGATGAGAATGTGAAGGAGATGCATAATGACTTGTGTAGAATTGGTTAAAAAATTGATGCCCATGCAGTGTCGATTAAGTATCTCGAGCAGTAGATGAATCAGTTGTCCACTACAGTAAACCCACGTCAGCATGGCACATTCCTAGCAACACCATCCAGAATCCAAAGAACGATGGGCATTGTATGACAGTCACTACTCGAGGGGGTAAACAAATCATTGATCCACCTATGCCGTCTGAGGTTGAAATTGTGGTTGAAAAAGATGATGAGGAGATTGAGGTTACTGGAGAGTCCAAGAATGCTACAGAGAAGTAAGCGGAGATAACCCAAAAAGTTGTCCCCATGCCTAGACCCCCACCTCCATTCCCATAGAGGTTGGTTAAGAAGAATGAAGAAGGGAAATACCGCCGGTTTATTATTATGTTGAAACAACTTTCCATCAATGTTCCGTTAATACAGGCTTTGGAGCAAATGCCTCGGTATGCGAAGTTTATGAAAGATTTCATGACTAAGAAGAGGGACGTCAATTTAGAAGATAAAGATAGGTTGCAACATTGCAGTGCTATTGCTACTAGTTCACTAGTGCAACAGAAAGGGATCCTGGTGCTTCCACTATTCCTTGTACCATCAAGTTGTTGCATTTTGCAAAGGCGTTGTGCGATTTGGGTTGCGAGCATTAATCTGATGCCATTGTCTGGTTACAAGAAGTAAGGTTTAGGAGCTCCAAAACCGATGGCAATACGATTACTCATGGCCGATAGAATTGTGAAGAAGCCCATTGGTGTTCTCGAAGATGTACTTGTGAAAGTGGAGACGTTTATTTTTTTGGTGGATTTTTTGATACTTGACTGTGAGGTTGATTTTAAGGTTCCCATCATCCTAGGGAGACTAATCCTTACTATTGGGCGCGCCTTGGTCGATATGGAGAAATGACAGATAAAGTTCCGATTGAACAAGGAAGAGGTAACTTTTAATATATGTAGGTCTATGAAGCAGGAAAGTAATCTCAAGTCAGTGTCAGTGGTGAATCATATTGTGGAGTGAGGTTCTGATGTGTCTATTGAATAGAGGTTGGGTGTTGATGCACTTGCAGCGGTAATGATGAATTTTGAGGGTGATGGTATTGAAGACTATGATGAATTGGTCGCCTCACTTGATAGGTTTGAATTGTGTTCCAAACCAAAGAAATTGGAGTTAGATATGAAGAATCGTGACTCTCCACCCGCAAAACCTTTTGTTGAAGAGGCTCCAAAAATGGAGCTTAAGGCTCTGCCATCACATTTGAGGTATGTATTCTTAGGGAGAGATGGTACTTACCGGTCATCATTGCGGCAAATTTGAATGCGGAACAAGTTGAGGCATTAGTTTCTATGTTGCAGAGGTTCAAGCGGGTTATTGGGTGGACTATTGCGGACATTATTGGGATTCCTCCTGGCATTTTATCTCATAAATCAAACTCATGCCGGATTAAAATCCTAGTATTGAGCACCAAAGGAAACTAAATTCGCCTATGCAAGAGGTAGTGAAAAAGGAAATCATCAACTGATTGGATGTTGGAGTCATTTATCCCATTGCAGATAGTGGTTGGGTGTGTCTTGTAAGTGTGTGCCCAAGAAAGGTGGGATTACTGTGGTACCTAATGCTAAAAATGAGCTTGGTCTGATGCGCCCGTTACTGGATGGAGAGTATGCATGGACTACAGGAAATTGAATGCTTGGACAAAAAAGGACCACTTCCCTATGTTGTTCATGGATCAGATGTTGGACCTCCTTGCTGGTAAGGGTTGGTATTGCTTTTATTAATGGTTATTCGGGCTACAATAAGATCTCGATATCTCTGGAAGACCAAGAGAAGACCACATTCACATGCCCTTTCGGGACTTTTGCCTTCAAACGAATGCCATTTAGGTTGTGTAATGCTCTAGCGAACTTCCAGCGTTGCATGATGTCAATATTTTCTGATATTGGAGAGGACACTATTGAGGTATTTATGGATGATTTCTGTCACGCCCCGAAATAGGGGCGTAACTAACACTCGATACCCTAATACATCGAGTTACCCATTGAAACATACTAACTAAACCAAACTTGTGAGGCAAAAATATTAGGCAGCACAACCTCTTAAAAAGTGAAGCCTGGACCTAGAGGTCATGACCTGAAAGAGAATAACCATACAAACAATGGTAGACAAACAAAAAAAAAATAAAGATGTACTATCTAGCTGACGAGGCCACAACTGAAAACATACCTACTTACACAAAAAAAAAAACCCAGAATATTGTGTCCACAATAGCCTCTATGAGTGACATAAGCACTGTCGGGACAAGGCCCCGACTTATACCCAAAATGTACAACAAAAGTAAACATCCTCTGATAGCCCCAGGATAAGATGGAGCTTACCAACTCACAGTTGAACCTGAATCCTAGCAGGTGGGTCGATTAGAGTCCCTACCTGTACCTGCTCGCACAAAACAAAAAGCAGCGTCCCCAGGCAAAGGGACGTCAGTACGAATAAAAATGTACTGGTATGTAAAGCGAAAAGTAAAATCATAAACATTTACTGTAAAAGGGTAATAGAGATACCACCTGAACCGAAACCCAAATAATCTCCATGGCTGACCTTTAGCCCCCCCTACTACTTAAATATGCATGGTATGCTCGTATAATCGTATGTCATGAATACATACACATATATATATATAGATGCAAATGCATGACATACCCAACCAAATGCTAGAAATGGTGGTGCTTTCCGGTAGCGAACTGGCATCATATTCGCCAACTTGTGGCCATCTGTGTCTCATACGTATAAATATAGGCAATAGGCCCCATACCTCCCGATTATACCTCGGGAGTAGAATGCATAGCATGTCATGTGATGGATTTATTACACTTATGAGTTACTGTTGTCATGTTGCCAATCTTGGCCCATTTGTAGTCTTGTTCTCATAACCCCATAATAACTTTGGTATAACATATAACAATCTCATGGAACTTGATATGTTCTTCCAAATAAGCTTGAAAAGTTAACTCGAATTTTATAAGGATAACCTAACCTTGTTGATATTCATAACAAGTTTAAGGTGACTTACTTAGTTTCTAACTTGGTTCCTAGATAATTTATAAAAGAAATATTTCAAAAACCAAGTGTTCTAATAGTTTACATTTAAATTATATTTGAGAGTTT
>JAJOOS010002485.1:0-28112 GCA_029582725.1 Solanum chiquidenum
ACTGCATTATATCATGGGATTTAATATTACTGATGATTTTCTACATTAATATTATTTTAATTATGATAGAAATTGTTTTTTTTTTTAATTTTTATGTAGAAGTTTTATTAACTTTCATTTGATAAACTTTTTTTTGGTTGAATTCTCTTGTTGATATTGTTTAAGCCATTTAATAAGTATATGTAAAATTAAATATATCTGAATTGAAACTACTTTGATGGACTATATGAAGACATCATATATGTTTGTTCAACTTGTATACTTGATTTTAAGTATAAAATAACTTGCATATTCTTTCTTCTTCAAAAATCATCTTTATAAAGTTTAGAATTTTTCTATATCTAACACGGAATAAGGAACCTACTTTTTTCACTCGCCTGTCTCTTATATATTTTAAAAATTAATGAAGTAAGTTCTTGTGATAGTGTGACTTTTATCAATAAAGTATGATAAACCTATTAGATATTGTGTTAATCTCACTTCTATTATGCTACCTCTATCTACTCTTGATTATCACATAAGGTTTTTCAATAATGAATCTTAACTTATTGCAAAGGAAATGCATATCCATTAAAAAGATTCGGTATTTATAAAATTTAAAGTGGCTTTCAATACTTCTTCATTTTTTATAAGTAGAATTTTGGGTATGATTTTGATTTTTAATATAATGATTAATGTCTTTCAGAATTTCAAAATATTTGTGACTTCAGTCTTATGTGAATGATGTAGATCACTGTTTCACAACTCAATTTTTTTTTCTTAAATACATATTATAAATTATGAGCTCCAAAAGAGGGAGGGGGGGGGGGGGTACAATTGTGTGTATAAAGTAGGGGTTGTAGTTGTTCTATGTAATAAAATATTCTAATCAGTATTAGTCTCTTAATAAAAGTGATACTCAAAATATTATTTTCAAGTTTAAAAACTACGTCTCTTGAAACTTTCAGTCATATTTTCAACTTCATAATTTGTGTCTGTCAAAAAATTACATAAGACTTTCTTGTGAGTTTTCCATAGATCTCCCATGGAATGAGAACATCTTTTTATAGAGTTGGATGAATTTTAGTTAAAGTTATATTCCATATTCTTACTGAAAGTATGTGACTGTACTTCCTCTTATAGGTTTTGCATACTTTAGTTTTTAGGTCTTTAATTCAAGTGTATAGGAAAAAGAAGAGGAAACAATCACCGATAAACACTTCAAAAGTATTTTTCATTATATTGATGTATTGCATGTAAACTACATATATATCTAATTAAGAAAACTGTAGGTTGATGTCATAGTATGTTGTTTTAGGACCATAGAGCATATGAAAGTTATATCATATATTCTTCTAATAATTTTCACTATAAACTAATAGATTTTATGTAAACTATATTGATGAGTAAGTATTTTACCGACTCATTGGACTCAAATTCTTGAATTCCTGCCATGTTTTAATGCTTATTAAAGGAGTTTTAGGCCCTAGTTCTCTTGTATGCATGTATTCCTTGGAAAAATATGTTTGATGAATTTGAAGCCAAAAAGCACCAAAGCACACCAGTATGGAACGGGTGCCCCGCAGAAGCTAGCATGCGTCTCACCGACTAAACGCTGACTCTAATGGTGCTTTGTTGTCTTAGTAGCAACGTGAAGATTGTGTGGTACAATGACAAATCAGTGTTCACAGATCTTAGTGTAGAAGCTCATGTTGAAAAACTGAAGGTTTATGCTAGGAGGCGATTCGTGATACACTTTCTCTAATCAGTGTATCGCCAATCAGGCACAAGTTCGAAGGACGTAAGCTGAAGGGCAAAAATGTAATTTTGGAAAAAGAGTGTTTTCTTTTGGAATATTCCAAGGATAGAATAGGGATTTGTGCAATGGTGTACCTTTATCTTCTTCCCAATTAGGCCAATAGACATAGGATATGATGGAACAAAAAATAGTATGCAAGGTAGAGAACAGAGAAAAAGTAAAAACTTCTTAGCTTTTAGAGAAAGAAAACTCATATTTGGGTCAATTCAAGTTTCTCTTATCAATTTAGCTTGAAATGGAGCTTTCTCTTATGGATATATTGTCTCTTTTCATATTTTATGAATAGCTAAACCCTTATCTAGGGGTGTGTGTGGTATATGGGGGTGTAAAACATGAATGAGTATTGATTAATCAGATTTAATATTGATTGTATTATATCAATCTAATGTTGTCTTGAAGTTTTAATCTAAATATAGTGGTTACGAACATTGATTGAGCTCTCTAACACCATCTTGACTTGAGAAAGCTTAATGTAATTGGGTAATACTCAATAGTGAGGACTTGATAAAATTTACTTTATGGGTTTGAGCGAGGGATGGGATAATTCGAGTAGTTTCACATTTAATGGTATTGAGCTAGAAATAGTCTATCTACTCAATATTTGTTTGGTAATTTCATTGGAAAGGATCCTAAAGTTCGAAAGAATCCAAGGAATATATGCTTGATAGTTCGGGAGAATATTGAGTGTAGATTAGACCAAATGCTATCCATGTATCAATCGATGTTGTAAGGTAACCTCTTGATGATTATTTTAGTCCAGATGAAAGTGAAACTTAGAAAGTTGGAAATGACTAAGGGTGTATACACACCGATAGGGGTTTCAATTTGAATAGGTAAAAGTTTACTGATTAGAATATTGTACTAATTGAACAAACCACAACCTTTACATCAGATACATGACTATACCTCCACCCACTTTTGGAGATCATGATTTATAATATATACTTAAGAAAAGATTTCATTTGAGCTGCAAAACAATGAATTTCATCCTACACGTAAGACAAAAGTCACAAATATCTTGAAACTCTGAAAATAACATTACTCATAAAACTGAAAAGCAAAAACACACCCAAATTCTACTTTCAAAAATAAACTTTATTGAAAGTCACTCTAAATCTTCAAAACAATAAATCTTTTGAAATAGAAATACACTTACTTTGCAATAGGTTAAGATTTATTATTGAAAAAAAATCTTATAATGTGATAATAAATAGTAGATAGATGTAGAATAAAAGAAGTGGCATTAGTACTATATGCAATAAGGTTTTATCATACTTTATCAACAGAAATCACACTATCACAAGAACCTAGTTCATCAGTAACACTATCACAAGAACATAGTTCATTAGTCACACTATCACAAGAATATTCTAAACTTTATAAATATGGTTTTCAAAGGAGAAAAGGTATGCAAGTTATTTTAAGCTTAATATCGAGTCTACAAGTTGAACAAACATATATGGACTCCTCATATAGTCCATATATCATACTAGTTTCAAATTCAGATATAGCTAAATTGACTGACAATTATTAATGGCTTAAACAACATGAACAAGAGAATTCAACTAAAAAACTCATCAAATAAAAATTCATAAAACTTCTACTTTAAAAAATTTAAAAATAATATGTATGAATGGTATAAACTGCCTAAATAAGAATTCTTGAACAACAACCAACCAGTTGAGATATTCACGACCACAATCTTAATTAAAATAAAAACTAATGTAGAACATCATCAACAATAACAACCCCCACAACATAAATGAGGTCAAACTCAATTTTATTTTATTTTTAAAAAAAAAGAATGAACAACTTACCTGAATGAAAGACTAACTAAATGACAAATTGATAAAAGGATGAACTCCCGGAGTGGATTTGCATATCGTTATAATTGAGAAGTAAAGGTTGATTTGGGTGAATGGGCTGGTCGAAGGTAGATTTGCTAAAAATGATACAATTGAGGGGGAGGGGAGAAGGGACACGTTGACTTTAAAATTTATATAACCGAGGGATGGAAAATTCTATCAATCGAGGCAATTTATATTCTTTAATCTGACAAGCCATTTTAATTGAGATGATAAAATAATTTACAAACTACGATGTTTTTCAGCTTGTATACTTGATTTTAAGTAATAAATCATTTGCATACCCTATCTTCTCCGAATACCATCTTTATAAAGTTGAGAATTTTTCTATATCTAACACATAATAAGGAACTTCTTTTTTCACTCCCCCTGTCTTTTATAGATTTTAAAAATTAATAAAGTAAGTTCTTGTGATAGTGTGACTTTTATCAATAAAGTATGATAAACCTTATTGCATATAGCGTTAATGTCACTTATGTTATGCTACCTCTATCTACTCTTAATTATCACATAAGATTTTCAACTATGAATCTTAACTTATTGCAAAGAAAATGCATCCATTCAAAAGATTCATTTTTTTGAAGATTTAGAGTGGATTTCAATATTTCTTATTTTTTATAAGTATAATTTTTGTTATGTTTTTGCTATTTAATTTTATGATTAATGTTTTCCAGAATTTCAAGATATTTGTGACTTCAGTCTTATGTGTAGGATGAAAATCACTGTTTCGCAGCTCAAATGAAAATTTTCTCGTAAGTATTTACCCTAATTCAAGAGCTCTGAGGAGGGGGGGGGGCTGGTACAATTGTGTGTGTAAAGTAGGGATTGTGGTTGTTTAGTGTAGTACAATATTCTAATCAGTATTAGCCTCTTGATGATTATTTCAGTCTAGTTGAAAGTGATACTCAAAATATTATTTCTAGTTTATAAACTATAAATCTTGAATTTTTCAGTCATATGCTTGAACTTCATAATTCGTGTTTGTAAAAAGATTACATTATATTTTCTTTTATTTTTTCCACAGATCTGCCACTGAATGAAAACATCTTTTATAGAGTTGGATGAATTTTAGTTAACGTTATATTCCATAATCATTCTAAAAGTATGTGATTGTATGTTTTCTTATTGGTTTTGCGTACTATATTTTTTAGGTTTTTTCTTCAAATGTGTAGGAAGGAAAAGGAAAAGATGTATTTTTGCACTGGTATAAATTCTACGGAAGCCACCTACGGATCATAGAAAGTCATACGGGCTGTAGGAAGGCATTCGTAGGATTAACTTTCATTTTGAGAAATGTTAAGTCTACGATATTTGACCTATGAGTGAACAAATAGAGTCGTAGAATGGTCTACGGGCTGTAGAATGGACCAGTAGAGATAATCCAGACTTAGAGAAATTTTGGACTTGGACTTGGGTTCTACGGATTGGCCTACGATCCATAGAAAGGACCATGACCCATCGGAAGGTTTTGTAGCAGTTGCTTAGGATTTTGAGCCCCGACTGTAGGTCGGAACCATAGACCTATCCGAGAGTTTTTAATTAAGGGTGTTTTGATCTTTCCTATCCAACTGAACCCTAAATTACGTTGTTTTAGCCATATAACTACCCCTATAACTGTTTATACTCCTATGACTAAGCCTAAATTCCATCATTCACTAAATTCTCCCAAAATCCCTCAAGTCTTCTTCGACAAAATTCTCTCAAGAGCTCCAAGGTGAAGAGCTAGGGTTTCAAGTTTCAAGGTAGTATCCTCCTTGCATTCTTAGGAATTTGATTATCAAGGTATGTGGAAATTCACCAATGGATTCATTTCATTCATTTGGTCCCGAAAGAATCTCAATCTCCAATTCAATTTCACTCAATTCGGTTAGGGTTTCATGTGATTGTCCATGGGTTTAATTCATTGTGATTCAATTACTTATATTTAATCGTATTATGCATTATTTGACTCATATGGGTTTCAATTGATATCATATGGACCATACCAATGCCTATTTTATTAATATGAATTATGCTTATGAACTTATAAATTATGATTATGAAAGCTATGTTTTATCAAAAGGATGATCTATGAACTATGGATGCTTTGAGATAAGTATCAAGAAATTGTGAAAGTTTTTCTCACATATGAATGAAATCATGATTTAGATGTTTAGAAAGGTAAGTGTCTATTATGAAGAAGTTTATAAAATCGTGATTTAAAATGATCTACTATAATATAAACTTATGATTGGATTGGTAGTCTTAACTGTACCTTTCCAAGTATTTTGATATGATTATGAATATGTCTCTTCGAGAGAACATTGAGATTGAGGCTCTCCCATTAGTAGAGGTCAAGTCTCTAGAAACAATCTCCTTGTCCCTTAACTATGTATCCTCATAGGATTGTTTTAAATGACCTATTATAGTGGATCCACATTAGAAAAGAATGAATGTGATGGAATTCTACCTTGGCAAGTAGATTTCCTTTTTCAGTGTCAGGGTCATATATGATTCCATGTTATAGCTCAGATGGTCTTATTAACGGTTAACGGTATATATCCCACAAATGAACTATATTTCTTCAAAGGTTTTACAAAATCTTCTCAAATGGTTTTAAGTATGCATTGACATCATATATGATTTATGATTTCTTTATAAAGTCTTTTATCAGATTTTTTACTTGGTTTGGAATATCATGTTAAATTCATTATATTATCATTCTTTACATTTTTATGCAGTTCCCCATACTTAGTGCATGCACCGTACTAATGGATATTTGTGCCAATATTATCTCATATTATAGGTTCTGACGCTCCTCCTCCCGCTTGTGGTTATCTTGGATTGCTTTGCTAGTACATTGGGTTAGTGAGTCCTCATGCATCCGAGGACAAGATCATTGATATTTTATTTCTTTTATTGTCTTTTCATTTCAGACTTGTATGTGGTGTATGGGTTACGTCCCAACCACTCTTATGATGTTCGAAAGGTGTATGTCAGACTTAGTAGTATTCCACACTTATGTTCAGAATTCCTTTATGGTATGAGACTTATGTTGCCTATTATCTCTCGTTGTATTTCTTTTACGTCATGCTTATGTCAAGTGGCTTATTTATGGTTTCTCGGGATCCTATTCACCATGTCACATCTAGGATGTACTTTGGATCATGATAAAATGCTTCAATAGGAACTACCAAACACACGCAGTGCCAGTCTGAATCTTTATAATGACCTTTCTGGTCATTTTCTCCTTTTTGCATTCTTTTCGGCGTTTAGAGCATTTCTATAGCAACCCCAACTGATGTATGACTTGATGAGACGGAAAATTCAGTCACTTGGTCATTCATTTGGATTTTGTGCAAGTTTCCATGTTTTGGAGATTTTAAAACTTCAATGATTGATTTTGATTAAAATTTCAGGAAGACGACCTCATAATACAATTCTGACAGTTCTATTAGCTTTGGATTTTCCGAGTTTGGTTTAGAAGGACCGTTGGTGCGGAATCTTGAGTCATGATAGCACCTACCATAACTCACCAGCAGGTAAGATAACTTGTAGCGCGGAACGACTAGTAACAAACATACTGAGTAGAAACAACAACTAACACGCGGAAAAGAAATAACAAGAAGCCATAGAATGAAAACAATAACGGAAATTCTAACTAAGAAGCACATGAGCTAAGGAAACAATGCACAGTAAAATAAATAGCAAACTAAAACCTAAGTGAACCCCATAAGGCCAAAAGGTACACTCGTGCGCAATTTAAAGTAAATAACCAAAACGAACCTCTATAAGTCTGATGGATACATAGAAGAGCTAAGGAACTATCAGATAAGATTAAGATCACATCCATAACTACCACGACCATCCATGGACTCAAACCACGGTAAAGGCAACCCAAGAATCCAAACAATTACCAAGTCAGGACTCAAACCCGACTAATAGAGTTATGACCAGACTCGAACCGAGGCTAGAAGATGAGTCAGGGCATCAAAGCTTGACTAAGATATTTTGCCAAGGCCTCAAACCCGACTAATATAAGGTGTACTAAGGACTCTAACCCATCTAATAGAAGGTGTGCAAAGGCCTTGAACTCGTGTAAAAGAGAGTACACATGGGCCTTGAACCCATGATAAAAAGAAAGCACTCGGACCTCGAACCGTGGAAAGATAACTTCAAAACACCAAATTCCATCTGCATATTCCCAACCAGTCCATATCGTAGAGAAGAACCACTTCTAGCGTTACTAAAGACCCAAGTAGTTCCAAATCTAAAACTCCACCCCAAACAGCCGGATAAAGCAAATAATAACCCACGAACACGTCCAGGTTGCTACCAAGGGTAAATTATGGATGAAAACGATCATAAAAGTTGAGTTTTCACCTAGATAAGGATCACACTATCAGACTCAAGTCTTCTATATCAGTATACGTGGAGCTAAGTCATCTAAAGCGACATTGGAATAATTCAAAGGCCTAACGGCTCTAAAATGAAGGTCTAAAGCAATCACTAGTCTAACCCTAGGCTAAGTCCAATAACAAGATACCAATGATCTATGAAATGATAACCATAAGGTAAGGCATGATCGCATAACAGGAATAGGCACCCTAGAACACCCACAATATCCCAAAAATGTACCTAAGGAATGATTTCTAATAACTAAGTATGATCAATTACAACCAAACCCCAATCCCAGCAATTCAACATGAATTTACATTCATAAGATCAATCTAAGGACTAGGAAGCGAAAGCCTACCTCAATGCACACAGCGCACACTCCAAAATCATGATTCCAAAGTTGCCTCTTTCCGAACGGCCTCCAATCGCTGCCATGCTATCAGAAACAAGATCACAACGTCAAAATGAATGTTTTGACACCAAAATAACAACAACCGTAGATGGACCTAAAAATTAAATAAAAATAGGAATGTGGACCAGTGTTGAGAATCCCGAAATTGACTCCATCAATAGGTTCTAACTTTCTAACTAAGCTTGTGTCCCAAAGTGGGACACAATTTAATGCTTTTAAAGGCAGAAACAACACATGCAAAAAAATCAACACAAAGAACACCATTAATGGATCTCGACAGTTCCTTCAGGTTGAAATTTACCCAAAAGCATGCTCCTCTTACTTCCCCAAAAACTTCAAACCGGATCCACACAGAGTCTGGTGGTTCATTATTGCTTAATACAAATGACATATATACAATTATGAATCATAATAAATCCAAGTAAAGATACTTATGATAACCCAAATATTAAGAAACTCAACCCGAAGGGGTGACATGAATACATTTATACTTAAAACAAATGTATCAAGTAGGTGGAACATATGAAGGTTCTACTTTCATGATTCAAGTGAACTAACTTGACTTTTATATAAGAAACACATTACATAGGTGGTGCCTTAAAGGCGAAGGAAGTTTTAGCTTCACATACCTTGAAAGATTTTTTAACTAATGATGACACCACAAATTCCAAACAACTCAACGTACGAGGGTGTAGTCTTTCACATAACCAACCACTAGCTCCCGCCACTCAATTACGATCAACCAATTCAACACAATTAACTATAAAATAATATACAAATGTTCATCAATAATTTGTAGGGTCCTCAATAATTCCTTCCAATATTTTCCACTTATACCCAAAACTAATCAATTTTTTAATAATCATTCGTTGTGATTAAGACCGGTACCCCTCTGAGGCAGAAGGTGTGGTTCCTAGAAGTCTAACCCTGATCATGTCTATGTCTCGAAAATCACATTGGAGCACTAACTCTTTAGCTGGTCCTCAGCTTATGGAAGCTCCACCGCTTCTCTAATACTGGCCAACTATCCTACACCTCTTACTCTGGTCTCTCTCGCTCTCTACTTCACGATAATATGATTCCTCCTCTAATTCATGAGAATATTCCATAATCTGTGATATATCCAAATCCCTATTCAGGGAAGTAAACAAGAGAATATCCTTCAAGCAATCCACGAGGTCACCTACAAAGTGATGAATCCTTAATGTATGGGTACTAGCCAACTCTAGAGCAAATAAAGACAATTGCGTAAATCGTATGCTATACTCTCTAAAACTAAGATCACACTACTTTAGATTAGAACTTCATCTACCCATGCTTCTTTAAGCTCTAATGGCAAACAAATGATCTATCAAGGCCTTTGAATAGTCTGCCCTTACCACTGGAAAGCATTTTGGCCCCTCGAAGCTTCCTATCTCTCAATCCAAGCAATAGCAACATCTTTCAAGTTATAAGAACTCAGTTCAATAACATATATCTCTAATATTTGCATCACCTTAAATATTTTATGAGTCTCATCAATGAACTCTTGAGGGTCCTCGGCAAGGCAGTTGCCTGTAAAGACTGGTGGATTCATACGAAGGAAATCTCAAATTCAAAATTGGGTTGCCTCTCTCTAAGCAACATCATGTACCTCTACACTCTGTCTCTGAGCTTGAGCAGCCACCAACTGAGTGAGAAATTGTATCACTCTTCTCATATCGTTCTTTAAAGAACCCATTGGTGGTATAGGAACTAGTAATAGCACTATTGGAGGTGCGGAACTCATGCATGTCCTTATGTACTAAGCACCTGAGGCATTAAAATCATTGAACTCGGCAACCTTTCTTGAGCCCTAGTCTGATCAATTGACACTCGAGACTGCTCTATGGTGGTTACCTCCTGAGGGGTTCCAGTAGCGGCCACATAGACTACTTTATCCTTATATATAACAAACATGATCTGTATCACAAATAAGAAGAATATGAGTTAGAAATAACTTTCTATGACTTAGCTCTATCGCACGATCTAGATTAATTTTCTAAATTCCCTTGAAGTTCCATAATTGTAAATGTGGAGTGAAATGCATTAATAAGTAAGGTCCTACTTGACATAGCTTCATAAAATCCATGGGGCAGCTGAACCTAGACTCTGATACCAAGTTTGTCATGCCCCAAAACGGAGGGTGGATAAGAACCGTATGCCTACCTGATCTACAAGTAAGCTATGACACGAAGAAGTTATAAACTATTAAGCAGACGGAATAACCAATACATGCTAAATATACAAGTTATAAAGTTATTTGGGCAAACACTAAACAACATGATACATCAGGATGTCTAGGAAGCCTCTAAAACATATGCAACATCATACTACTAATAACTCATCGAGACAAACCATAATGCACACAACTAGAAACATGTACATATAATCAAAAGTACTTGACATAAGCTGGTTCTTAGTAGAGATGGAGCTCACCAAAACATCAACTAAAGTTGACAAAAAAAACTAACGTCGATATCTGCTCCCCTATGATCCTGATCCTATATTTACAACGAAATACAGCACCTCATATATAGGGAAGTTAGTATATACAGAATATGTACTTGCATGTAACGTAGAACGAGTAACATATATACATGTATGGAAGCTCATATGAACTAAAAGTTAAATCGGAAGAATTAGGAGCATATAAGGAGTAGATATAGAATATACAATGGTAACCTATACACCAACTTCATTAGTTCATCATATAATATCCTAAGCAATGTTGATTATATTATGATACCTATAGTTTTCCAAAATGAAGTACTTTAATTATTCCTATTAAAAAGGATCATGTGATGGCCAATCAAAGGTGAACCACGTTAACTATAAGGCATAAATTTCCTAAAGGCTCATCTCTATGTTTCTATGCATATAATGTAATCACGATTTTGTACGAGGTACGCCCCTCCGTGAGCTATGAGGGCCTGCCCACAAGCCATATGTACCATGTATTATCTTGAGTCAAAGGTAACTAGTACACAATATTCCAACTAACTCCAAATGCAAATGATGCCACAATGGTAGGTACATAACAATATGAGGTTCACTATAATGGTTTAGTCCCAATTTTGAGCACAAAATTACATTTCACAAGTGTGTCAACTAGATCCTATGAATATTCACCAGTTGCTATATTTTATCAAATAACACCTTAGAAGGCCTATGACACTATTGATCGTTGATACTGTAAAAGTAGTTCTGTTTCTTTTGTTTCATCTCATGATCTAAATGAGTCGTACATACACCTTAGTACATGTTCCTCGGCGCCGAGAGCACCCCAAAGAGCGGGAGATTTTGTGACATTTCTGATTGGTTATCTTGTGTTTCTAATAAGTTGTTTAATAGTTTGCATGTTGAATGATATACATAATATGATGGGTCGGTTTAGATTGATCCTAATTGAATGATAGTGAATTACTTCTATTTAATAAATTCAACAATAAATCTCAAATCACAGATTTGCACGAAATCCATGTTATTTTTCTTGAACCGCTACAATATCAACAATTCCCTAAATTTGTGCTAAAGGTCATTCAACTAATGAAGTAGTGTCTCTGTATGGTACCTAACTTTCCAACTATGATATCAACAATCTAAATATTGCTTCTCACTTTAACTTATAACTAAGGTACGCATGTCCTTACCTCCTTAAATATAACTATCCTATGGTGGTTCATTCTTGTTCAATACAAATGACATATATACCATTATGAATCATAAGAAATCCAAGTAAAGATACTTATTATAACCCAACATGTTAAGAAACTCAACCGGAAGGGGGTGACATGAATACCTTTAAGCTTAAACAATTAATCAAGTAGGTGACAAGTATGACTTTTATGATTCAAGTGAACTAACTAGACCTTTATATGGGAAACATGTGACTATGTGGTTCCCTAAAGGTCAGGGGAGTTTTAGCTTTAGATACCTTGAATGATTTTGTTGCTAATGATGATAGCACAAATTCCAAACAAATCAACGTATGAGAGTGTAGTCTTTCACAACACAACCCACTACAAAATAATATATGCATGCTCATCAATAACCCGTAGGTTCATCAATAGATCATTCCAATATTTTCCACTTATACCCAAACTAATCTAATTTTTAATAATCATTCGGAGTGAATTCCTTATCTAATTTTCCAAATTACAAGGTTTAATCTTACTTTTGCACATAAGTAGAAACACCAAAAAAATTCACTTTTACCAAAATTTCACTATTTATTTTCTTCCCTTTCCAAGAACCCTAAATCATCACAAAACCCAATCCGAAAGCTAGTGCAACAATTCCAATTAAATGGAGATTTTCACTTTACACCACATCCCAAATAAGTAATTCAAAATTATATTCAAGTGTGGGTTAGAGAATTTACCTATTTGAAATCAACTCAACTTGAGTTTTTGATGAATTTATGAAATTCTTGAACGAAGACTGCCGCTTGTATAAGACGTAGGTTCCTATATGCTTTCTTGTTTATGATAATTAATTATTTGTAAGTGAAATCACCACTTTGCTGCAATTGCTGAAGCGCGGTGGCAGAAAGAACTTTGTGCTTTTGGAAATTCCAAGAAAAATGCTTAACCTAAGCATTTTATAGAAAGAATTGAAGGGTCACCCCCACTAACCCACATGTCAATTAATGACTAATGTAAAAGAAATGGTCACTTTAACCTTTTATATATATATATATATATTTGTTGCAGTTTTCCTTAAAATATGCTCACTCAATATAAAGCATATAATTGTTATGCCAATACATCACATGTTCCATTTAACTTGGTAGCGAGCACAACTTCATTGCCCTTTTCAAATATTATTTGCAAATCTTCGAATGAAATTCTTAAAAACAAATAATTATGGCACACTCAAAAATCCTTAATTTGGTATATAGTCCTCCACGTAACACTTTATAGCTTAATGGATATATATTCACTTAGTAATAAACATAATTCAAACTCCGAGATGCTACACCAGGCCTCTACGAACACGGTACAGGCCTCAAAAATACAAAGACCAAGACCACTGGTCACCGCAAATGTGGTCAAGAGCCCGCGAATGCAAAGAGGAAATGTGACTGCATCAACTGATGCACATCGGCTAGTTTTTCCTAACTTAAAAATCTCCAATGGGGTGCTCGGGATTCATTCGGAACCCCGTGCATGCAAGCGAAGTATGATACCCTATCAAATTCAGTATTTTGAACTCAATGATGATGTCAAAACTTCCAACCGAGGTCGTATAGATAAAAATTAGGTCCCACACTCAAAATCTATTTTAAGACAAACTTCAAAAAGGGGGATTGTAATGAGCTTAGAAGCCTCAGGATCCACACCAAAGGTCCTTCTAGACTAAACTCGGCGTTCTAAAGCTAAAAACCCGTTAGAATTACATTCTTAGGCCGTCTGCTTGAATTTTCAACCAAAGTCAACCGTTAGAGTTTCAAGAGCTCTAAAACATGGAAACTTGCAAAAAAATTGTAGGACAACTAGGTGACCACACTATCAGTCCGAACAAGTAATATATGACTCGGGGTAGCTATAGGAACGCTATAAACACCGAAAACATTATAGAAAGGATAAAATGATCTAAAGGGCCATTACAACATACATGGACCTTAGAAATACTCTAACTCACTTCGTACGACTTAGATCCTTTAGACATATATAACATACATGGCCTGATAGTATGATCCTTAGTTAGGTGACAATTTAGCTCTTATGAACTTTCACCTATAATTAACCTTTGTGATAGACTCGGGCTTGTTCATGGGTGTTCTCAAGATATATTTTGTTATTTGGGGTCGAATCATGGATATGGAGATGGAGTGGGTCCCTGGCGACTTTAGAGATTGTACCGCGCTATGGTATGGACCGGTTGGGAGAAGTTGAAGATTTGGAGTTCATTTTCCATGATTGAAGGTTCATGTGCATTGTTATCATCCTAGGTTTGAGGCCCTAGTGTACCTTCTATTAGCTAGGATCGAGGCCCTAGTGTACATTCTTAGTCATAGTTCTAGGCTATGCCTCATCTTTATTAGCCTTGGTTCGAGTCAGGGAAAACCTCTATTAGTTGGGTTCAAGTCCTTATTTGGTGATTATATTGGGTTCTTAGGTTACATTTACAGTGGTTCGAGTCCGTGGATGGCAGTGGTGATTTTGGAAGTATTCATAAACCATGTTAGTAGTTCCTTAGATCTTTTGTGCATTCGTAGGGCTTGTGAGGTTCAATTGGGTTATTTTCTTTTAATTGCACATGAGTGTACCATTTGGGCTTATGGGGTCCAATTAGGTTTTAGTTAGGTATTAATTTTAATATTTCACCTTGCCTTGACTCATGTGTTTCATAGTTAATTTTTCCGTTACCATTTCATTTTGTGACCTCTGATTATGTTTGTTTCTACTTTTTATTATTGTCTTTACTTCCCAAGCTCAATCAACCCATGTTGAGATATTCAATTACGACCAATATTACTCATACTACACTCTACATCTATTTTTTGATGCAAGTTAAGCACCTGTCGCCAACATTGATATTGAGGCTGCGACGGGGATACCGGAGGCGAGGATGAGCTTATGGCGTCTTGGATCAGTCAGTCTCCTTCTATTTTAACTTTGACCAGTCTTTTGATTTTAAGACAAGTCTGTATATTTTGGTCCACTTTTGGGACATGTACTCATTTTTAGCATCTATGTACATGTGACTACCAGGTTTTGGGATTGGATCTAGTATTTTGATAGTATACATTTGTTCTTGTTCTTATCTTCCCCCAGTTTCTTTAAATATTTCCCTTTATCGCTTGTTATTTGTTTTTTATGCCTTGTATGCCTATTACTTGTCATTATAGGTAACAAGTTGGCTTTTTACTTGTGGATTATAGTAGGTGTCATCACGACTCGAGTTTTTGGGTGTGACACCTCAGTGCTAAGTAAACTTCCAACATAAACATGTTGATAAACTTAACAATAATCTGATAAAACTGAACAACACTCATAACTAATAATTACTGAGTAATATTAGTCATCACTGAACAGGTCATGCATACTGATAATATCTGAGAGACACTTTATATGAAAGCATCTCAAATTGATATTGATCATCAGAGACATGCATATGAAATATCTGTTTTGAGACATGCAAATAGCTACATTCTAAGGGTTCAAGAAAGTGTTGTTGAAAAATACTAAATGTTAGTTTGAAAACACATAATTAAACTAATATTCAAGAAGACTGAAAGAAACAAAGAAGAATCATGTTTTTCGTTAAACCTAACTACTATAGAAATCATAAACTATAAAACTAGGTTTTCCTTGGGACTTAATGGGTGATAGGAAACCCATTGATGAAATCCCACATACCTGGATTGGAAGCCCTGAAGCTTGAAGTAATGAAACTCTAGTTCTTGCTTGAGAGGAACCTTGAAAGAGAGTAGTATGGTTTTAGAAGAGTTATGCATAAGAAGAGGGAGGGGGGGGGGGTTATTGACTAGTTTCCCTAAATAACACTCAAAATAAGCTAAGGTCCATAGTTTGGTCTATGGGTTGTAGGTGCCTCTTCTGAAAGTCAGGATAAATATCCAAGATTTTGAATTTTCATCTATGACATGTGTCTACAGTCTGTGGTCCCTTCTATGGACTGTAAATAGTTTCGTAATTGATAGACTAAAATAAGGTTTCAGTATCTTGATCTACGAACTCAATCTATGGTCCATAAATGGTTTTACGGTTTGTAGAACCCAGACTTGAGATTCTAACTTCTTAAGTTGCTCTAAGGTTCCCATCTGCAGTCTGTAGTTCCTTTTACGGTCCATAGATGGTCTCCGTAACCAAAGAAGTTTCTGCAGACTAATTTTATGGGTTTTCTTTGATCTAATTTGGACTTATGAACTTTTGGGGTGTTACATCATATAATCAAACTATTCATGAAGAAGAATGGAAAAAATGGTGAAAATCATTCTTTCATAAGAACCATAATGTCATGACCTGATTTCTCAAGTCATGATGAAACCTACTACACCCTACCAGTAGGTAAGCCTAACCCTTAATCTGGAGCCATGAGCAGCAAACTATCAAGCGGAAGTCACAACCAGAAGTAAAAAGCTTATAACAATGAAAACAAAAGGTAATCAATAGAAGTGCAATACAAGAACCATCCCAAGATCTGGCATCAGTCAGTAATCTAACATCTAACCCAAAATAAAAGTACAAGGCTTTTACATATATAAGATAAGTACAAATTGTGTATGAATATAATATAAACACTAAGCCTAGCAAAAAATAGAAAGAAACTGGCAACTCCAAACTCCAAGAGCTCACCCTAGCCTTCGAAACTCCAAGCTGCTCCGCACGACTCCAAATCAACGGTGATAACTTTGACTATGATCTACAGGGAGTAGAAGTGTAGTATGAGTACCAAAAATGGTACTCAGTAGGTATCGACCGACCGACCTCAAAAGATAACACAAGCATAAATAACAAGTAATAAGGAAAGCATAACACAAGTAACTAAACATGCAATACTAAGGAAGCTAAGCAATAAGGAATAGAAATAGGGTAGAAAGTGTAAGAATCTGAGTAAAGAATGTACCTGGAACAGAAGCCAACAACCTATTCAAAAGAAACTAAGATACAACAACCTACCCAGGAACAAGAGAACTCACAACCACAATTATAGAACCAAAGCCTATCAACTATTAGATAATCAATAAAACAGAACAAAATATAGTCAAATAATAACCTAACCAGACCCCATAAGCCCTAAAGGTACAAACAACATACATAACCCAACTGGCCCATACACCAAAGGGTACAATCAACAAATAAGTATATTGGTGATAGGCGATGCATATGAATGCAGGGTGAGTAGCAGGACCATCAGTGACAATCCAAACATGTAACAATAGGTAAAAAACTTGAACCATAAGAATCTACCTCGAACCGGAACCAACCGCCTCGACCCGTAAGCATCAGCCTCAAATCAGAAGCAACAACCTTGACCATGAGCATCGGCCTCAAACCGGAAGTAATAGGCTCAAACTGTGAGTAACCAATAATGGTGCCGCCCAACTAGTTAGTAAACTCTAGGGGCGTCAGCCCCAGCTAGAAAGAATAAACTTGGGGGCACTAGCAAGAGCAAAAGCATACAGCAAAAGGCGTCGACGCGTCCTCTAGTCAAGTAAAAACTAACCACATCACAAATGCCTCTAATATCTCAAGTAGAAAAAGGAGCACGTATGTAATATAAAAAATTAGTAAGTTAAGCGATCCAGGTGATACGACTCTCTTTAAAACAAGTTTAGCATAAAAGTCGAGTAAAATAGTATTCATCATGAACAGTACAAATGCCAATGCATGAGCCGAGATCGTACGACAAAACTCGTGAGAATGAACAAACAATTTAATGCATGCCATCGCCAACATTTAAACAAAGAAATCCAAGTCAAATTAATGTAAGGTAAAAAAGACCACACAACCAAAGCGGAGAGTACTAACCTGGGATCTAACTGGTCCTTGCATACGGCCTCGAGCCCAAAAATATAATGAAGCTGAATAAAGATACAATAGAACTACCCCAAAACAACAAATGAAGGTATCAAAGAAAAACTTTCAAATCAATAAAGGGAGAACTAACTCAAGGGACAACACCCTATTCCAATCAAACAGCTCCAGTCCATGAGTGAGCATAACTAGGACCAACCTTTGGCTAATACAAGCAACAAAAGTCACAAACACCAACACCTCATACAAGCCCTATAGGGAGCAAATCTTAACTACGAGGGCAATGAAACACAACTAAAGCACCTAAGGTCCAGCCTATTCTAAGGCCACAATGTATCAAACCTAACAAGGATAAGCAAGATCATCTACATAACAAGTGAGGCTACAAGACTAAACTAAGGATCCCAATACCCACAATAAGCCCAAGGCTCGTACAGAGTCAAGAAAAGATGGAATGAACAAAAATAGCTAATACACGACAAAAAACAATCTAAAATCACATGTAATCTATACTACAAATTATCAAAGAAGCTCAATCAAGAAAGTATACCGAAGCCTACCTCAAAGCCGATCAAGAGCGCCTCAAATCCACCACACAGGAGCTATCCACTTCTAAAACACCTCAAAACACCAACACGCTATCAAATTATCAATGACAATGTTATTATGAATGTTTAGACACTAAAATTGAAATAACTGGACACATACCAAAAATTGAGTCAAAATAGGAAAGAGGGACCTACATGAGACATCCTAAAATTAACATCGTCAAAAGGTCCTACTCGACTAACCGAGCTTGTGCCCCGAAATGGGGCTCAATCCCATGTCTGGAATAGTCCAAATACATAAATGCACCAAAATTTACCATTAAAGAACACAAATAGAGTTGGGTAGCTCCTTCGGGACAAAAATTAACTCAAACACGGAGTCTCCAGTACTTCCCAAACATTCCAACCTGTAGCCATGTAAAAACCCGAACCAACACAACTAAATTAGCTCAATCAAAGAACTATAGCTCAAGCAATCACATTTTTAAAATGAGGGCTGAAGCTAAAATTTTGCTATTTAAATAGCAGATATTCTAGTCGCTAAAATGGTATTTCTAGTTGCTAAAAGTTTGAATTCTAGTCGTTAAAGGCCTGCACCGTAACACTAGATTTAGCTATTTTTCAAAGTCTCCAAACGGATCCTCGAAATTCACTCGGGACCAGATAAAAATAAATTGTATATGCTACAACACTAAATTTAATATTTCAGACTCAATGGAACCATCAAACCTCCATCCGAGGTCATCTAAATGAAAAGTGGGTCTCACACTCAAGTTCTATTTTTAGCCAAAATCCATAAGAAGAATCGAAATGAGACCGAAACCCTCGGGAACCACACGAAAGGTTGTTCTAGTCTAAACTCGACATTCTAGAGCTAAACGCACTGACAAAATTCTTGTACGAGCATGTTTACCAAGAATGTTGACTGAAGTAAAACTTTCACTTAAGCTTTCAAGTTAAAACACCTAACAACACAAACTCACACTATAATTCTCGAGGCCCGAATAAACCATCCCCCTAGCCAAAAGTGGCCCTTTTGTAGTTGATGAATTGCATTTTGAAGCTATCTACGTGAACTTTTGATCCAAGCCAAATATTCAAGTTTCAAATACTCAATAACACAGATACTTCCCCAAAACCAAAATAAACAGCCCCGTGACCAGACTGTTAGTCCCAGCAAGTCATAAATGACCTGGGGTCACTACAAGAAGGTTTCTAACACTGAAAAGATGAGAAAACAAAGAAAATGACCTCGAGGGTCATTACAACATTCACTACTATAAGGATTTTTGTTTGTGAAAGTAGGAGGATAGTCACACCCTGAAGGTACAAAAAGACGAGGATACCAGGTCCAGATGCTCCACCAGACCCTCAGACACCCTCTCAGATCAAACAACACCAATAAAGAACTCAGGCTAAGGGCAAAATCCTCAAGTTCACTTCAAAATTCCAAAATCTCCTCTATTTTCTTTTTGGGCTCCAACTCTCACCCAACTAAACCGAACTTAACCAACACCACATGAAAACCAGATTCATCTAAGAAGACCAACACCATACGAAAAACACATAATTAAGGCAACACAGAACCATGGCAGATGCAACCCAACTCACAAATAAAAATACTCACCTTATGCTCCACATCTAACATTTTTTAACCACCAAGAGCGTCCTGTCAATCCTTAGCTATCTTGAACATCTCAAGCACCAATTCAAATCCACCTACAAGACCCCATAACACAAACCTTGCAAGAAGTACATACTCTATCTAAACATCGAGGAACGACAACTTTTAAAATAAGGAACATCAGCTTAGGACAAAGCCCAAAATCTACTTTTGGCTCTCAAAGACCAACAAATCCAGCTGCAACAGAACCTTCTAAAGCTAATCATGCTAATCCGAAGGATGACCATCTTGTGAATGATAAGTCTGCACTGATCCTTGCTCTAGTGACCTAATCTAAGAAACTGAACTTCTTAAAAAATGAAACCATGAGCCCACAAGCTACTATGCCACCGCAAATATTGCTAGACCACCGCGGTCTAAAGGAACCAAGCTACCAGGTGGCGTATCACCATAATCAATTGGCTGGTAGTTTCCTAAAGGAACCGAACCCCATCACGAACCACGCAAGCTACCAAACATGACAAAATAAAACCACACATCCTAAACTAGAACCAACTCATAGATTCCACAAATTACTTTGACCCTAATCTAAAGATGAACCTTGTTAGCGAATTTCCATTTTCCAATCGAGGTAGGGTCTAAAACCACTGATGAACACCGCCACTCCAACTTGAGTTTACACAACAACCTTGAGAGTTATCAACACAAAAATAAAGAACCAACAACAAGAATAAAGTACAACAAGGGATCACACCTCCATATTTGGCTAGCCAAAAACAAATTCTAGGACCCCAAGAAGTAGATGAGTCCAAAAAGAATAAATGAGAGAAACATAACTCCGCAATTAAGAAAAGCCTAAGGTAAAGGAAAAAGCAAGAAAAAGGACTACCACACTAAAGAAGGTCAACTACCTAACACAAAACTCAAAAAACTAGCAATGTCCCAACTACTACTCAAAAGGGAAGACACCTAACGAGGACAACCTCCCAAGCCAACCATGCCCAATAACACTCTAATCTCAAATGGTGAAAAGATGGTCTAGCCACCTATCAAACAAGGATCGGCATCACAGAAAAATGTACATCAAGGACTGCAAAATGTAAACCAACAATCCCCAGGCCACAACCACAACAAGACCGTCAAGGAAACAACACCGGTGAGTTACTCAACCACTACTCATAATCAAATCAACACACCCTAGTCGATCCACTACTAAAAGAAATCAACTACAGGGGGAAAACACATAAAAAAACCTCAAATCAAGGTATATTAATAGGCGAGCGATAAATGATAAGCCAAATAAACCCGAATGGGCATGAAAACCCAAAATCATTCAAAATAAGAACTAAAGGGGTAAACCCACAAAATCCCATCCAAGAAAGAATAGTTGAAGCCTTGTCCTCTGGCCGTCCCACAAAACATAGAACAAATTGTTCCCAACCTCAACTTGAAAACCTAAAGTACTACCGGCAACACCAAAGGCACAACCTATGACCGAAGGTGACGACAACCCGTGAAACTCATCTAATTGAATACCTCTCATCATGGTCCTCTGTTGAGACAAGCTTTAGATTGATGTCCATGCACCCCACAGATACAATAAGGTCCGATCACCCTATCCTAAGGAGTATCACATGTCTGCAATGCCGGATAAATCAACCCCCACCAGGGGCACACCCTAGACTAGTGGTCAAACTATCCACAATAATAGAAAACTCTGCAGTTTGAAGCCCAGTATGAAGAATGTGATGACCTTCCTTGGTTATCTCAGCCAAACTTAGAACCACTCCTAGCTAACTACACTGGGGCTTGCGACACTCTCTGGCATAATGTCCAACCTCGCAACACTTTTAGCAACCATCACTAAGAAAAACCTGCTGTGAAAATCCAGCTGGAGTAACACAAGACCCAACACCTGGAGGTTTAGAATTACCACTAAAAGAAGTTTGGTCTATACTCTACCTGTCGTAGGCACCATGACCTACTTCAGAACCCACAGGAACATGAGATTCTATCGCCAAAAGGCTTGACAGGTCTAGAAAGAAGATGACCTTCATTAAACTGATATACACTTCAAAGGTGAATATTGTCACTTTGGTACTGATGGTGAGGCCTCCTACCACTATCTCTGTAATTCTCAAGGCATGCATGTTCCACAACCCTGACATGATTAACAACCTAGGGAAAAATATTCCCCACTGATATCAGATGATGTGATATCAACTAGAGTGGCAAGGCCAACCCTCTAATGAACCCCTAACTAAAGTCCCGATCCAAAGGAACAATGTGGGATTATGCTCAGCCTACTCAAACAATCCCAACACATTGTCTCAAATTGATAAAGAGCCATGCTAGGGATCATCCAACCCAATTCTTCTATGAAATGTACCCGGTGCACCAAGAACCACACCTGCTTGAGGTGTACCCTCGAAGAAGCTCAAACCTCCTAACACTGAATCTCTAGGATTTGAGGGAGTCAATGATCCTGTCCAAGCCTGGGCTATACCAGACTCTATAAATGATGAAAAATACCTTTGACCTCAAGGTCCATTCTCGATTGAGGCCCTCTAATCCGACCATGTAATGAAACTCTTGTAGGATGTGCTAATGCACTAACGTCACTCGAATACTTCATGTTATCCTTCTAGGAAAGAGTAGATTCCAAGGAAGTAGTTTTATAGGTTAATTGAAGCAAAAGCAAATGATAATGAGTGAAGAATAGAATTTCCTTAGAATGCCCTATAGCCCCCGAAGATAGGATGCAAATATCTCCACACTGATCTGCATGACTCTACTAGGCATTTTCTCTCATACCAATGATGTCAATCAACCTAGAGCTCTAATACCAAATTGTCACTACCTAATTTCTTAGATCATGATGGAACCTACTACACCCCACCAGTAGGTAAGCCTAACCCTTAGTTTGGAGTAATGAAAAACGGACTACCAAGAGAAAGTCACAACAAGTAGTAAAAAACTTATAGCAACGCAAAGAAAGGGTAATCAATAGAAATGCAATACAAGGAACCATCCCAAGACCTGACATCAGTCAATAAATGAGTATCTAGTACAAAATAAGAGTACAAGGTTTTTACAGATATAAGATAAGACAAGTTCTAGCCAAAAATAGATGGAAATCAAAAACTCAGAATGCTAGGAGCTCACCCTAGTCTTTGAAAGTCCAAGATGCTCCGCACGACTAAAAATCAACAACGATAACTCAAACTATGATCTTCTGGGAGCCTAAGTGTAGTATGAGTACCAAAAATGGTACTCAGTAGGCATCGTTCAATTGAGCTCAAAAGATAACATAAGCATAAACAACCAGTAATAAGGAAAATGTAGCATAAGTAACTAAACAAGAGATACTAAGGTACATAAATATTAAGGAATATAAAGAAGGTACAAGGGGTAATAAGCCGAGTAAAGAACCAACCTGGAACGTAAGCCAATAACCTATTCGCAAATAACTATGATACAACCAACTACCTAGGATTAGGAAAACCCACAACCACAATTATAGAACCAAAGCCTAATAGCTATCAGATAATGAATAACATAGAACATAATATAGTAAAATAGTAACCTAACTGAACCTCATAAGTTTGGAAGGTACAAACAACAAACATAACCCAACCGACCCCATAAACTGGAAGATACAATCAACAAACAAGTATTCTAATGATAGGTGATGCATATGAATGTAGGTTGAGTAGTGGGACCATCATCGACCATAGAAACCTTTAGCCAGAGGTAATGGTTTCCAACCAGAACTAACAACCACGAGCCATGACCATTAATCTGAAATCACAAATAATGGCCTTGAACCATGAGCATCGACCTCAAACTGGAAGTAATGGCCTCGAACCGTGAGTAATCAATATTGGGGCTTCCCAGCCAGCTAGTAAACTCCAAGGGGCTTCAGCTACCCACCTAGCAAGAGTAAACCTAGGGGCGCCAACAAGACCTAAAGCATGCAAGAAAGGACGTCGATGCACAGGCTAGTCAAGTAAAAATTAAAAACATCCTAGATACCTCTAATTTCTAAAGTAGAAAAAGGAGCACGTTCCTGACACCTCATAATCTCAAAAATTAGTAAGTCAAGTGATCCAGGTGGTATGAGTCCCGTTAAAACTAGTTTACAATAAAAGCTGAGTAAAATAACATTTCATCATGAATGGTAAATACACCAATGCATGAGCTGGGATCGTACCACAAAACTCGTGAGAATGAAAAAAGAATGCAATGCATGCCGTCACTAGCATTCAAACAAGGCACTCCAAGTCAAACAAATATAAGGTTAAACAAATCATGCTACCAAAGTGGAGAGTCCTAACTTGGAATCCAATTGGTTTTTGCATACAACCTCGAGGCTAACAATATAATAAATCTCAATAAGGATACAACAGACCTACCGCTAAATAACAAATGAAGGGATCAAAGAAGAGCTTTCATATCAATAAAGGGAGAACCAATTCAAGGGACAACAACATATTGCAATCATACGGCTCCAACCCATGATTGAGCATAACTAGGACCAACCCTCGACTACGACGAGCCACCAAGGTTACAAGCACCAACGTAGAGAGAACGACCTAATACAAGCCCTATAGGGAGAAAGTCATAACTACAAGGGCGATAAATTACAACTTAAAGAATATAAGGTCTAACCTATTTTAAGGCCATAATGTATCAATCCTAACAAGGATTAGCAACATCATCTACACCACAAGCGAGGTTAAGAGCCTAAACTATGGATCACAAAACCCACAATAACCCTAAGGCTCCTATGAAGTCAAAAAAGATGGAATGAACAAAAGGAGCTAATAGTCGGTGAATACAACCTAAAATCACATATAATCCATACTTAGCATCATATAAGAAGCCCAATCAAGAAAGTAGATCGAGGCCTACCTCAAAGCCGATCACAAGTGCTCTGAATCCACCAGAAAAGAGCTATCCACTTCTAAAATGCCTCCAAAACATTTCCACACTATCAAATTATCGATCACAACGTCATTACAGACGTTTAGACACTTAAAATTGCAATGAGTGGAGAAAAACCCAAAATTGAGTCAAAATGGAAATGTGTGACCCGCGTTGGGAATCCCAAATTTGACTTCATCAAAAGGTCCTAATCAATTAACTAAGCTTGTGCCCCAAAATAGGGCTCAATTTCCTGTCTGGAATAGCCCAAACACACACATGCACCAAAATTCACCAATAAACAATTAGAGAGAGTTGGGCAGCCTCTTAGGGCAGAAATTAATTCAAACAGAGAATCCAAGAAAATTCATGAATACTCCACTACATAGTCACACAAAAACCTGAACCTACACAATTGAAATCAGCTCAATCAGAGCTCTATAGCTCAAGAAATTCAGTTTTGAAAACGAAGGCCGAAACTGCAATTTCTTTACTTAAATTACAGATATTCTCGCTAAAAGAGTATTTTTGTACGCTAATAGACTGAAGTCTAATCACTAAAAGTATGCACCAGCAACACCATATTTGCTATTTTTCAAAGTCTCCGCACGGACCCTCAGAATTTGTTTGAGACCCGATGAAATATACTAGATATGCTACACCACTAAATTTGACATTCTGGACTCAATGGTACCATTAAAACTTCTATATGAGGTCGTTTCGACGAAACGTGGATCCCACACCCAAGTTTTGTTTTAGCCAAATTCCACAAGAAGGCTAGAAATGAGATCGCAAGCCTCGAAAACAACATGAAAGGTCGTTCTAGACCAAACTTGATATTTCACAGCTAACCACACTAACAAAATTCTCATGTTTACCAGGAATATTGATTGAAGTCAAACTTTGGCTTAAGCTTCTAAATTCAAATCTCTAATGGCACAAACTCACACCGAAAGTCTCGAGCCCGAACCAACCATTCCCCTAGCCTAGAATGACCCTTCACGAGATGATGGAACCATTAGAATTGCATTCAGAAGCCGTCTTCTTGAACTTTTGACCGACGTCAACCGTTCAAGTTTCAAAGGCTCCAAATAGAAACTTCCAAAAATAATCCAAACGGATGACTCGACAACCAAACTGTCGGTCCCATCAAATCATAAATAACATGGGGTCACTACAGAAAAACTCTAAATGCTAAAAAGATAAAAAAAAAATGACCTAGAAGGTCATTGCACATAACTTTTATAGAAACTATTATACGAAAAACTGGGTGTTTTTGGGAAGTAATGCAAGAAAGGATACCCATTGATCAAATCCACATATGTTGAAGGAAAAATATTGGTTGAATTTTTGAACTTGAAGCTTGAAGGTGAAGAACCCTAGCTTTGATCTTACTAACTAAAATTGTTGATGTTGGGCCTGAGGAAGAACTAAGTTCCTCACCATGATAGCCTTAGCTTACATATCATCAATGCTCTATAAATCTTGAAGAATAACCTTAACTTGATGAAGACCAATCAAGAAACCTTTCTTCAAATTTTTGGATTCCTTCTTGAAAATCCTATGTTTTGAGCGTAGAATTCTTGTTTAGGATACATAATCATATGTTAGAATCACTAGGGAATTGTGAGATTATGCCTACCTTTATCTAGGATGAAAAAATGTTTATGACTTGCTTAAAAATCAGTCTTGAACCCTAGAATTGAACTCTTGATTTCACTAGAGATAGGAAGAGAATTTATTGTTAAAATCTTGTAGAATTTATAGGATTTATGTTGTAAAATTTTGGAGAATACTTACCAAGACTTAGTAGGTTAAAGAGAGCTTTTGGGGGCTGTGGGGATCAAACAAAGGGTAAAAAGTGTGAAAAGAAACTTAATAGAATGTTTCAATGAAATCTGAAACTTTTGATATACAACTGAAACACATGATACACATGGTCTATGGACACACTAATAGTCTGTAAAATGATCCATGACTCGTGGATTGGTTCCATGAAATTCAGGAAATAATTTAAGCCTCTTAACCCATTGCACGAGCATGAATCATGACCCACAGATTCTTTCATGACCCGTAGTTTCTGGTCATAGTTTTTAGAACAAAATTTCAAACTGGAGCTACTTTTGTAAAACGATCATAACTTTTTTCTCCGAACTCCGATTAATGCAAATTTGGTGGAGTTATAAATAATATTAATAGACCTCTAATTATTTAGGTCATGTTCCATCTAAATCCTCATATTATAAGAGATATAGTTGTTTGAAGTTGACTCTTGCATGAGTTTATGGGAAAACTCAACGAGTGAAAGACTTTGAGCTCGGCTTAGTGCTAGGTCCCTAATGACCCTAAATCACTTGTAATACACTTCCTACACTTGAAAATGAACCTTAACACACATGAGAAACTAGGAATCATCCAGTACGATCCCATACGTATACAAAGTGTGATTCGAACCTTATATTAGAAATTTCTTTTGGGGTGATACAACAGTTTGGAAGTTGTTCAATAGAAGTATAATAAAATATAGAAGGGACTTGGTACTTATGATACTTGGTTTGTATATGATTTTGCTTATGCGTCTATCAAATTTGTTGTAATCTCGTGAAATGTATTTTGCTAAAATAAAATGAGCATTTAATTTATCTTTATATTTTACAGTATTTTTTTGATAGTTTATTTTTCTTAGACCATCTCCAACCCATCTCTATTTTACTCTCCGTTCTCTATATTTGGAGAGTAAAATAGAGAATGGGTTCTCCAACCACTCTCTATTTCACTCTCTATTCTTCAATTATAGAGAGGTGAATAGTAGTTCTTCAAATTTGGAGAATTACTATTCACCTCTCTATTTTACTTTTTGATTATTATAATATTATTTATATTATATTACTATCATTTGTAATTATTTTCTAATTTAACATAACATTTAAAAATATATTATTAACAAGTTATTACTTCCGCCCAAATTAATAATTTTTCTATTTTATTTTTTAAAAGAAATGGTCACTTTAAATATGTAATTTAAAGTTATTTTAATA
>JAJOOS010002486.1:0-24267 GCA_029582725.1 Solanum chiquidenum
CCGCTAAGTACTCATGTTTAGAGGTGGTGTTGGACAAGTTGTGTATTATGCTTGAGCTTGACTCATCTATGGTATTTATGTATCATTCCTTTTTTTTTGTTTCTCTTGCTCCCTTAGTCCCGATTTCCCCCTTGATTATGCTTATCATTTATGGTCATTTTATTTGCTTCCGCGACCAAGGATGTGTTATGATACGCTATGAGGCTTGTTTGGGGTTCCTTCGGGTTCCCCATTCGCCGGTCACGTCTAGGCCCTAGGCTTGGGTCGTGACAAAAACTCACATAAAAACCAAACGAATGATCAGGTGACCGAACTATCAGTCCCATCAAGTCATTTATAGGGTCGTTATAGGAATGCTCTAAATGATGAACAAGAGGCATAAACACAGAAATGGCTTGGAAGTCATTACAATATCATACATGATCTGAGGTGTGTTACCAATATATGAAATAGTCCTTAATGATACCATGTCAGTATATGATATATTTTGATGATATCATTGAGAAATTATGAGTTCCTCCCTTTAAAGATTTTTCATTAGTAAATGATATCATGTTATTATTATTATTATTATTATATATAAATGTGTTGGTATCATGAGGAATGAGTTGGTATCATGAGGAATGAGTTGGTTGTAGATGAATGAAAGTAGGAAAACTTAATCATACCATAACAATATATGTATATATTATTATTATGGTATCATTAATGAATGAGTATTATTGTGAACGTATGAATTAAGGAAACATTAGTGTTGTCACAATGATAGTATCATACATGACCTAATGAGTGTTACTGATTATACGAAACGATCCTCAATGATACCAAGTAGTATGTGATGGTATCATGAAGATGTCGCTAAATGATTGAAGTACACATTAATGATGACATGACAGTATATAGATATATTACAGTGGTATTGTTACAGATTGTCACGACCCAAGGGTACATCCTAAATGTAACATGGCGTACTTGACCCCGAAAGGGTCTCATACAAGCCCTTAGCATATCATGAACATAAGATAATAGAAAAGTATGGAAAATTTAAAAACTTTATCCATACAATCGAAATCTTTTATAAAAACAAGCGGAAATCTTTACTACATTTTGTCTCAAACCATTTAAACTCAACTTGAATTAAAAGCTATGGAACACAGCCCATACAATAGTCTCATGACATGAAAATAAAAGACATAAAGGAAATAGTGGGTTTTGTCCTCAAAGCTATGAGGACTCACCAAATCTTCAACTCCCTTGGTCCTTAGAAACCTATCCTCCAAGAATGGAACTCAATCTCCGAAACCCTATATTTGATTAGAATGTAGGCAAAGTATGCGTTAGTACAAAATGTACTAAATATGTTAGCTAGCACAACATCATAAGATCAAACATAAGGATTAGGCAATAAAAGACATGAGTCATAAGCATAGTCAAATACTTCATGAAACATAACTATGAGCATAAGAAGCAATATAATAATCACAAGTAAAATCTCTAATATAAGCATTATTCAACTCTTAGTCATTTATACCATAACAGGACTACTCTCAAGTAACCTAAAAGCACACTTGTGCAATGCATGAATAGCATCACATAATACCACCCAAGCTAAGTATCCCTTTTTGGTCATCTTAATCATAGTCTAAATACATGGTTAAGTCTTAGGTTTTCCTACCATAAGGGCACTATACTCCTAAGTAACCTCAAAGAACACTTGTGCAATGCATGAAAGGCATCCCATAATATCCCTCACACTAAGCATAATCTTGAAGTCATCATAGTCATACTTACCCTTTTTTGATCTCTTTCTTAGCTTAATTCATATAGACAAGCGAACTATCACCTTTAGTCAATCATATCATAGAAGGCAACTATAGAAACAATCCATCAAGGCACACATTATAAGCACAAACCATAAGCACATTCATTTCATAGGTCATCCTAAACTAAAAGGAACTTATCATGGATACCTTTGAAGCATACTTGTGCAATGCATGAATAAGATCTCATACTCTCATCCATACTAAGTAAAGCTTCTTAAGTAACCATAGTGCATAATTCCTATTCTATTGTGGGAATTAGCCTTAACCGACATAGACCATATGAGCTTAACATAGAATCTGGTGTCTACCCCACACCGTAAAGGGGTTGTTCTACTTGCCGATGGTAGAACTATACTCTTAGCTTGGGTGAATCCAATAGCTAAGTAACCTACGGGGGCACGTAGTTTATAGGATAAGGGGATTGCTTCTAGAAACCCAGAATCTACTATTGTGAGGGATTCCATCCCACGAGATTGCTCCTAGGAACCCGACCTCTACTAGTGTGAGAGCTCCCATCTCAAGAGATATCTACTAGAAACATGGCCTCTACTAATGTGAGGGCCTTCATATCATATCAATATCCACTCGGTGCAGCATAATTCCCATTTGAGTTCATATTATGTCTTGACTTAATTTGATAATTATAGAAGAATGTCTTGACACTCTATCCAATAAACTCATGCTAAAGCTCCTAGATTCAATAGATGAGACTAGTCTTCAAACCTTAGAATCACTATAGGTGACAAACATTTCACCTCCTATAATATACATGCCTAAGTGTGTATATGGAATTAACCTTTCAACAACACTACAACTAGGTCATGAGCATATTCACTTTACTCTCAAAGTGTTTCTAAAGCATGTACTAAACTTCATACAACATGCATACTATCATATCTTGCCCCTTTCTAAGGTCAAAACTCATATTAGATCAACACATCTAGAATGACTACATTACTTCACCTCCTTGAGGTTCAATCCTTACTTTCAATCATCCCACCTAGGGTTCAAGCACTAAACATGGATATCACCCTAACTCATGTGATTCGATCACTTTATGCATCCAAACCTTCATGAGGTAGATAAGGTGGTAAAGTCTTATCATAACCATTCTATCTAATAGTCTACCATTATCACATAATCTTCACTCTTGGAGCCTTAATATACATAATTCATCAAATTGGATTTACTCTCAAAACCCTAGTAATCATCATTTATAACTATGAGTCTTAATTCTTAATAACTCTACACCATAAAAGCATCTTATGAACCTAAATTACAAGGCATTCCAATCACATTCTTCATTACTAGGTAATTCTAGTCATAATTCATCATAAAGGCTCAATCACATTCATTACTAGTCAAGATCCATCATATATATTAAAATCTAGTTCAATTCATGCCTATAGGTTCCTAATATTAAACAATTACTACACATGACATTGATTTTTAGAAGATCAACTATGAATCCACAATTTCACCTCTCATAGCATAAGCCCACAAAATATCAATTCTTCCAATAAGGCTAGGGTTAACAATTAAAACACATAAATTCATCATAATATCATAATTCAATGCTAAATCATTCATAATTAATTATTATCCACTTGAATGGAATCATACTTCAATACTACCCACAATGTAGGAAGAAACCCTAGCTAGACTTGGGGTTATTCTTCATAATTGGGGGAACTCTAGGGGGGTTATATGGGTGGAAGAACCCATAGATGAATAAGCTAACATACCTTGATTCAAATCCTAGCAAAAGCTTGCAACAATAGAGGAATTTTTTACCTAGATTGCTTCTCTTCTTCTTCTTCTTCTTTACTTCTAGAGAGAGGACTTTCTTGAGGGGAAAAACTAGTTCTGATTTTTGGGTTGGGGATCTATGAAGTGTAAAGGGTTGTCTAATGACTTAAAATTACTTATTGTCACGCCCCGAGTTTACCCCCTGGACGCGGACATGGGACCTAGGATCACGAGTGACCCCAAGCTAACCCTACTGGCATATCATAAGCAACTAAAGTAAACTGAAGCAATAAATATTGTGTGGAAGCTAAATCATGTAAATAATCTGAAATGATGGGGAATACCCATATACTAAATCTGAATATATAAAAACTATGAGTTTGAGTACAAATGAAAAATAAAACTCTAGCACTATAGTTGAATCTAACTATGTCTGAAATAAGCCTCTAAACTGACTAGAAGTGATGGGACATGCCCCAGCTAAATCTAGCAAAAATTGAAACTAAGACTAAAATGGAAAGATAACATATAAACTGCACTCGAAGAATGAGGACTCACCACTGATGTTGCTGAACTGGAGATCGGGAACCAATCTATATGTGATCTCACTGCTGAGGACATGAACCTACATCATGAGAAGATGTAGCGCAGAGTATGCATCAGTACTTGAAAGGTACTGAGCATATAGTATAGAATAAAGCTGACTAATAACATAACTGAACAATCAATAAAGCAATGATATAATCTGAACATGATAAGGATACTGAAAATACATAACATGACTAAACTAAATGCAATGACCAAGTTTATAACATGCTAAAACTAAAATCTGAACTAAAACTAATAACATGGTCAATGCAATAGAATTTGATTGTAAGGGAGCTCCTATTAATCGACATAAAACCACATGAGTTAAATGTGGAGGCCGATGTATACGCCCCATTGAGAGGACCCAATATACCTTGCCAGGGGTATAGAGGCATGCTGGCGTGATCACTAAAATGATGCCCACGGAAGGGACTTAAAACCTATTGGGCACGTATTTCTGGGACTTGAGGGTGACTAACCTTAGTCCACTCGGTATTAAGCTTCTCCCAATTGATTAAGTAATTAACAAATTATGACTAAAGTTTTGTAATACTGGATATCTCAAAATACTGACTTGCTAACTGAAAATGAAACATTAATATACTGATAATGAAACATTAAATTTTGAGGCATGTATAACTGAAATATCTGACCTAGCATAAGAAATTCATGAACTAAACGAACTACATAACTAGGGTTCTAAATTAATGAAAGGGTCTACGCAAAACAATACTAAAATCATGATAATCGGATTAGGGATATTAAAGTAACTAATTCTTAATGATCTACTAAAATTCTAGAAACCCTAGGTCTAGATAGTGTTAAAGGAATCAAGAATCTGACTGAATTCTAGGGACCTAATGGATGAAAGGAACCCACAAGTGAAATTCCATATACCTAATGACGAATTTCACGGAGAAAACTTTTGATTTGGGGCTGGAACTGATGGAATCTTTCTGCGTTCTTGAACTAGGGTTGCTCGACCTGTTTCTCCTCTTGCGTTTTAATTTTCTAAGTTTTTGGTGAATGATCTTACTTAAGTAAGTTCTAGTTATGTTTCTAAGCTAAAACTAACCAAAACTATGTAGTTTAGGGGTTAAATAATGTATTTTAGGGGTCCAACGCATAAGGAGAAGACCAAAAGACCCTTAACTTAACTGTTGTCGGGATCACAGACAGACGGGACCGACGAACCGTCGATCGACTGACAGTCCATGCTGGTCAAGCTAAAACTGGGGTCTGATCCATGGACACGGACCACGGTCCATGGCTTGACCTACGGTTTGTGGGTCCAGCCGTGGGTCGACACTTAGAATTATTTTTTTGGAACTTTTGGGGGAGGGTCATAGGTGGTGCAGGACGGACCGTGGGTCCTCCTATGGTCTGTGGATAGTGCCCGTGGGTGCCACCTGTAACATCTGAAATCTGCAATCTGGTATGTTCTAGCATACGGGGTGTTACATTATCTCCCTCATGGGAACATTCATCCTCGAATAAAGATTAAACTAGCAGAAATAGAGAGAGAGAGTTGCAACCCCTACCACTACACACTGGAAACTGATTTTTGACCGATCTAAGTTTTGAGAACATGCAAATACGCTAAAAATGCAAATTCCACTGAAGGTACATGATCTTAAGACTGAAACTACGCATGAATGACTGAAAAATTGAAGAGGAACTATTACCTCAAGCTGGATAGAATCGAAAGGAAAGAGATGAGGATACTTGGCCTTCATGGCTGCTTCTTCTTCCCAAGTAGCTCCCTCTACGGACTGACTCCTCCACAAAACCTTGACTGAAGCGACTTCTTTGTTTCTCAACCTTCGAACCTGATGATCAAGAATCTTAACTAGTACCTCCACATAAGTGAGACTATCCTTCACAACCACATTTTCTAAAGGCACAATAGACACTTGGTCACCCACACACTTCTTCAACAACGAAATGTGAAAAATTGGATGCACTGCTGTTAGTTCTATTGGCAACTCTAACTCATAAGCCACTTTACCGACCCTTTTCAATATCTTGTAAGGGCATACATATATAGGACTGAGCTTCCCTTTCTTGCCAAATCTCATCACCCCCTTCATTGGTGATACTTTCAAGCAAACCCAATCATCAACTTGGAACTCTAGTTCCCTTCTGCTTACATCTGTATAGTATTTCTGGCGACTCTGGGCTATCTTAAGTGTATCTCTAATGAGTTGCACTTTCACCATAGCATCATGAACTGAATCTGGCCCTATCAAGGATGTTTCACCTACTTCAAAACAACCAACTGGAGATCTACATTTACCCCCATACAATGCCTCATAAGGGGCCATCTGAATGTTGGAATGGTAGTTATTATTGTAGGCGAACTCTATAAGAGAAAGGTGATCATCCCAACTATCCTTGAAATCGATCACACAAGCTCTCAACATGTCCTCTAAGGTCTGAATGGTACGCCCTGCTTGACCATCCGTTTGTGGATGAAATGTTGTGCTAAGATTAGCTTGAGTACCAAGACCTTTCTGAAATGACTTCAAGAAATGAGAGGTAAACAGAGGACCTCTATCTGAGATGATAGACAAAGGAACCCCATGCAACCTGATTATCTCATTAATGTAGAGCTTGGCATAGTCCTCCGTCGAATCTGTAGTCTTGACAGCCAAAAAGTGTGAAGACTTAGTAACTCAGTCAACAATCACCCAAATGGAGTCATACTGTCTAGGAATACGAGGTAAACCTATGATGAAGTCCATGTTGATCACTTCCCACTTCCAAGTAGGAATATTGATCTCTTGAGTCATACCTCCTGGATTTTGATGTTCTACCTTCACTTGCTGGCAGTTAGGGCACTTAGCCACAAAATCTGCTATATCCCTTTTCATACCATTCCACCAAAAGACTTCCCACAGATCCCGGTACATCTTAGTGGCACCTGGATGAATAGAATATCTGGAGTTATTGGGTTTTGCAAGAATCTACTGTCTCAACTCACCCATCTTAGGAACACATAATCGACCTTGATAACGAAGCACACCATCTCCCCCTTGAGAGAAAACCTCAACCCTCTACTGATGGACTGCACCCTTTAGTTTAAGGAATATCATATCATTATCTTGCTTTTTCTTAACCTCCACTACCAATGAAGATTCTGACCCATTCTGAACTGTTACACCATCATCCGATATGCTCATGAGACTAACTCCTAAGCGAGTAAGCATGTGAACATCCTTTGATAGCTTCTTTCTTTCTTCCTCTATATATGCCACACTACCCATTGATAGTCTGCTAAGAGCATCTGCTACTACATTGTCCTTACCAGGATGGTAATATGCACTCATATCATAATCCTTGAGGAAATCAAGCCATCTCCTCTGGTGAAGATTCAACTCTTTCTGGGTGAACACATACTGAAGGCTCTGGGTGAACACGTACTGAAGGCTCTTATGGTCTATGAACACATCTATGTGAACACCATACAAGTAATGTCTCCAAATCTTCAGTGCAAACACCATTGCTACTAGCTCGAGGTCATGAGTCGAATAGTTCTTCTCATGTACCGTAAGTTGTATAGAAGCATATGTTGTAACCTTACCTCACTGCATCAACACACAACCTAGTCCGACATTGGATGCATAACAGTAGATAACATAACCGTTTGAACCCTCTAGTAGAGTCAAAACATGAGTTGTAGTCAACCTAGTTTTCAATTCAGCAAAGCTTTTCTCACAATCATCTGACCACTGAAACTTAACCTTTTCTGAGTCAACTTAGTCAATGGAGAGGCTATGGATGAAAATCCTTCCACGAACCTTCTGTAATAGCTAGCCAACCCCAAGAAACTTCTGATATATGTACGAGAGGTAGGTCTGGGCCATTGTTTCACTGATTCTATCTTCTGAGAATCCACTCGGATCCCTTCACTAGATATAATATGCCTAAGGAAAGCAACTGATTGCAACCAAAACACACATTCGCTAAATTTAGCGAACAACTGGCGATCTTTAAGAGTTTGCAGGACAACCCTCAAATGATACGCATGTTCTTTCTCATTCCTAGAGTAAATGAGGATATCATCAATAAAGACAATAACGAACAAGTCCAAACACTGCTTGAACACTCCATTCATCAGATCCATGAAAGTTGTAGGAGCATTGGTTAGTCCAAATGACATAACTACAAATCCATAGTGTCCATATCGAGTTCTGAAGGTTGTCTTCAGAATGTCACTATCTCTGACTCTAAACTGATTATAACCGAATATGAGGTCTATCTTTGAGAAATGACTAGCACCCTGAAGTTGGTCAAACAAGTCATCAATCCTAGAGATGGGGTACTTATTCTTGATTGTGACTTTGTTCAACTGTCTATAATTGATGCACATTCTGAGAGAACCATCTTTCTTTTTCACGAACAACACTGGTGCACCCCATGGGAAAATACTAGGTCTGATGAAGCCTTTATCTAGAAGGTCTTTCAACTGCTCTTTCAATTCCTTAAGCTCCACTGGATCCATTCTATAAGGAGGAATAGAAATAGGCTGGGTATCTGGAAGGAGATCAATTCTAAAGTCGATTTCCCTTTCAGGAGAAACTCTAGGAAGATCTTCTGGAAATACTTCTGGGAACTCATTGACTACTAGAACTGACTCAAGCGTTGGGGTTTTGGAGCTTGAATCCTTAACCCAAACTAGATGATAGAGATAACCCTTAGAAATCATCTTTCTGGCCTTAAGGTAAAAAATGAATCGACCCATAGGTACTAAGCTACTACGCTTCCATTCTAAGACTGGTTCGTCTGGAAACTGAAAAAGAACAATCCTAGTTCTACAATCGATTGAGGCATAACAAGAATGTAACCATTCCATGCCTAGAATGATATCGAAGTCTACCATTTCTAACTCTACAAGATCTGCGAGGTGAGTTTCTGGGAGACTGTAACAGGGCAATTTTTGTATACCCGTCTAGCTATAACTGGGTCACCGACTGGAGTAGAGACTGAGAAGGGTTCTAAGAGAGTCTCTGGACTAACACTGAAGTTGACTTCTATATAAGGAGATACAAAGGAAAGAGTAGCCCCTGGATCTAACAATGCATAAACATCTAAGTCAAAGACTAGTAACGTACCAGTGACTACATCAGGAGAATCTTCCTCATCCTGGCGAGCCTGGAGAGAATACAACCTATTTTGGAGTTGACCGCCACATGTACCAGATGAGTTACCCTGCTGAGTCGGGTGACCTACTGGTGTTGCTGAAGTTGTGGACTGAGCTCTACCATTGTTGCCTCCTTGACCCTATTTAGAAGGACAATCTTTCAACCTATGACCATATTGACCACACCCAAAGCATCCTTCTTTCCTGCAAAACACTCGCCCGAATGGTTCTTACAATACTTTGGACAATTTGGGTAGGTTCTGGTGCCTGAAACACTCCCCTGAAACTTAGAGCCTGATGCCCTACCTTTCTTATCATATAGGAACTTGGAGGATGGAACACTAGATGATGAAGGCGCTGGAGCAGAAGACTTTTGCTGGAATTGCAAGTGATTTCCACCACCAGATTTCTATTGAGAATAGCCATAGTTGCATGTACTAGCCTTCATATTCTCCTTGGCATGTTCCCTAAGCTTATCACCCTCAACCTGCTGAGCATGAGTCATGAGCCTAGAGATGTTCATGTCTTCAAGCAACATTGCATTCATATACTCTGTTTTCACTAGATTGGACAACCCATACATGAACTTGTTCATTTGAGCCCAGGAACCAAGTGAGGAGCATACCTGGAGAGTTGGGTGAACTTGAGTCCATACTTTTGGACTGCCATTGAACCCTGCTTCAAATTCATAAACTCCTGGGCTTTTGCCTCCCTCAACTCTCTTGGGAAGAACCTGTCTAGAAAGGTCTCACTAAAGCATTCCTAAGTGATAGGAGTTTCATATGTTCCACTGTTCTCTTTTGACTGAGTATACTAGATATGAGCTACATCCTTAAGTTGGTAAGATGCTAACTCAACCCGATCATTCCCAGTTACATGCATCACTCCAAAGATCTTCTTGACCTCATCAATGAAGTTTTGGGGATCCTCACCAATCTGCGATCCTAAGAACTCGTGAGGATTCATCCTAACAAAATCCTAACTCTAGCTGCAGTTGACCCAACATTAGCATTTGCTAGAACTGAAACCTGTTGGTTGTTCTGGTTGGTCACATTCTGAGCCAACAACTGGATATTGTTCCAAAATTCAGCATTCGAAACTTCCTGATCTGGGACTTGAGGAGCTGTGTTTGCATTCCTGGCATTCGCATTCCTTGCATAAGCTCTACGGGGAGGCATGATCTGAAAGCGCATAACCAAGGATTAGCACGAGGAATTAGATCATACCTTACGCACGATAAAAGTAACAAAGAAATTGAAGTTTTTCCTAAAACACTTTGCAGCCTCCTTCTTATTAGATGTGGTGCACTTCATACCCATGAAAAATACTCTACTTAGTGCAGCTTTTTAGACATCCTAGGACACTTAAATGTAGGGCTCTGATACCAAGTTTGTCACTCCCCGAGGCTACCCCCTGGACGCGAACATGGGACCTAGGATCACGAGTGACCCCAAGCTAACCCTACTGGCATATCATAACCAACTAAAGTAAACTGAAGCAATAAATAATGTGTGGAAGCTAAATCATGTAAATAATCTGAAATGATAGGGAATACCCATATACTGAATCTGAATATATGAAAACAGTGAGTTTGAGTACAAATGAAAAATCAAACTCTAACACTATAGCTAAATCTAACTAAGTCTGAAATAAGCCTCTAAACTGACTAGAGTGCTGGTACATGCCCCAAATAAATCTACCAAAAACTAAAACTAAGACTAAAATGGAAAGATAACATATCAAACACTGATACGTCCAAACTTACACCTCAATTAAGAGATATAAATGGTCGAAGTCAATTTATAGAACTCAACGTGAGTTGAGGTCGATCCTTCAGAGAATTTCTTTGCAGAAATGGTTTCACTATCGCGTTTACTCAAATGTCGTTATTATTTACTAAAGAAACAATTACTGAAAGTAAAATGGATTTAGTTTTGATGTTCTAGTAACTAAAATTTGTAATCAAAATCCAGATTAACAATTAACAGAGTTTCAGTTCTCAAGTTGTTTCGATGATTAAAAGAAATTAGGATTGTGTTCCACATAACGTTCCACCTAATGTTCTTCCGTAATTGAGTTTCAGACAATTTATCTTTACAAAATACGGGCGAGTTAGATATATCTGATACTTCTCAATCTATTTAGATAATGTTCACTCAAATCCTCTCGCTCCTAGAGTGTTACTAATTTTACCCTCGTTTACAATGGTGTTAAAGTTCTTTTCTCTCAAACTCAAACTGACTCCATTTCTTCCAGTTAATTTAGCTTTTTCCTAACTATTATTTTTCTCTCGATCAAATAATAAATACAGGCTCACTCTGATGCGTGCACTCATCAGAATACATGAATAATGAAAGCTAAATTACAAATTACAAACATAACTATCACTGGTTTTATGGTATTACACTTTGATTTTACGTCATGGATCCCACAATACCAGTTGTTGTATTTAGCCACTCATGATTTCACGTAAACATTCAGAAATAAAAAATGAAAACATGTTTAGAAAGTACTTACGAGAATAAGCAAATCAACAAGCCACTTTGATATTTCAAGAATTGGAAATCCAAACTTCAAACTTAATTCAATGTTCAAAATCGAAAATCAAAAGCTGAGAATAATGGAAACTTGTTCGTCGTTCAAGATAAGATAAGATAAAACATAAAAAAATGACCTAATTAATTCAAATACAGTGTTTTAAAAAGAGTCCTACTCGAAGTAGGACTGAACTGTCGGCCATTTCACGGCCACTTCTATGACCCGTCAAGGGCTTCACGGTCCGTGAAGCCCTTCGTGGTCTTCACTTGGACTTGCCAAAAACAGGCTCTTCAAGACATGTACATTATATCATCACCACGGACACTACCAAGACTCGTGACAATGATCACGGTCCGTGTAGTTGTCTATGGTCTTCACTTGATGAATTCCCTCTTCAACTTTCCAATGCCCCTTCACTGATTCAACTTTACGAACTGCATCACGACCCGTCGAAGATATTATGGTTCATCAAGTCGCCCGTGGTCCTCACTTAGCATTGCCACAAGTTACCTTCTCAAAGCCTGCTCACTGGAAATTACATCACGAACAACACTACGGACCGTTGAAGAGATCACGGTCTGTCTGGGTGTCCTTGGTCTTCACTTAGAACTTTCCAATTTTGGGTCTTCAATGCTAGCCTACTGGAAATTGTACCACGATTGCAACCACAATCCATCTTGAACTTTACGGCCCGTAAAGGAGTCTGTGATCTTCACTTTACTTGTCAGCACTTCAAATTTCATCTTTTCTATTTTCTTTCCCTTTCACTTGTTTCACATGTACAAACGCTACCAAACGCATTATATCCATATAAATACACTCGATTCTAGTATCAATTCTTAGTTTTCAAGCATCAAATGTGCCACAATTTCGCAGCACATCAACCGCCCTCGAAGAATGAGGACTCACCACTGATGATGTTGAACTGGAGATTGGGAACTGATCTATGCATGATCTGACTACTGAGGACCTGAACCTACATCACCAGAAGATGTAGTGCAGAGTGTGCATCAGTACTTGAAAGGTACAGAGCATATAGGATAGAATAAAGTTGAACAATAAGATAACTGAACAAGCAATAAAGCAATGATAAATTTGAACATGATAAGGATATTGAAAATACTGAACATGACTAAACTGAATGCAATGACCAAGTTTATATCATGCTGAAACTGAAATCTGAACTAAAACTGATAGCATGGTCAATGCAATAGAGTCTTATTGTAAGGGAGCTACTAATAACTAACATAAAACCACATGAGCTAAATATGGATTCTGATGTATATGCCCCATCGAGAGGACCCAATATACCCTGCCAGAGGTATAGAGGCATGCTAGCGTGCTCACTAAAATGATGCCCACGAAGGGGACTTACAACCTACGGGGCACATAATTCTGGGACTTGAGAGTGACTGACCCTAGTCCACTCATAATTAAGATTCTCCCAATTGATTAAGTAATTAAAAAATTATAACTGAAGTTATGTAATACTAGATAGCTCAAAATACTGACATGCTAACTGATAATGAAACATTAATATATTGATAATGAAACATTAAATTCTGAGGCATGTATAACTGAAATATCTGACCTATCATATGAAATTCATGAACTAAACGAACTGCATAACTAGGGTTCTGAATTCATGAAAAGGTCTATGCAAAACAATAATAAAATCATGATAATCGGATTAGGAACATTAAAGTAACTAATTCTTAATGATCTGCTGAAATTCTAGAAACTCTAGGTCTAGATAGTATTAAGGGAATCAAGAATCTAACTGAATTCTAGGAACCTAATGGGTGAAAGGAATCCACTAGTGAAATTCTATATACCTGGTGACAAACTTCACAGAGAAATCTTTCGATTTCGGAGCTGGAACTGATGGAATCTTGCTGCATTCTTGAACTAGGGTTGCTCAACCTCTTTCTCCTCTTGCGTTCTAGTTTTCTAAGTTTTTGGTGAATGATTTAACTTAGGTAAGTTCTAGATATGTTTCTAGGCTAAAACTAACCAAAACTATGTAGTTTAGGGGTTAAACGACGTAGTTTAGGGGTCCAACGCATAAAGAGAAGACCAAAAGACCCCTGACTTAACTGTTGTCAGGATCACCGATGGACTATCGATCGATTGACGGTTTGTGCTGGTCAACCGTCAATTGTGACTGAGAGCTGAAACTGGGGGTCTGATCCACGGACACGGACCACGGTTCGTGGGTCCGGCCGTGGGTCGACACTTAGAATTATTTTTTTGGAACTTTTGGGAGAGGGTCGCAAGTGGTGCACCACGGACCAGCAGGACTGATCGTGGGTCCTCCTACGGTCCATGGATGGTGCTCGTGGGTGCCACATGTAACATCTGAAATCTGCAATCTGGTATGTTCTAGCATACAGGGTGTTACACTTATATAGGTGAATAATAACTATACAAAATGACTTAGTTTAATACTAACTAACTAAGGATTTACCATTCTACCCTTGCTTAGGCCGAAATGGGCAGCAACACAGGCCCCATTTACGACCCCCACCTACGGGGCGTGGATAGACCCACAGACCATTCTGGTCCTTCGTGGGTTGGGGTGTGCAACTCCACAAAATATGGAAGGTCAGGCCTTGACCCACGACCCATTCCCACAAGCTATGGGTCCATCCACGACTCGTGGATGCCCTTCGTGGGAGGCCATTGTTTTTTACTACTTTTGGGCTGTTTTGGGGTCCTCCTCAAGGACCCCTTGGTTGGTCCTCAGGGAGGTTGTATCTTGACGCCCTAACCCTAAGACCTTCATTCCAAGTACGGGAAGTTATTTCTATGATTTTAACCCTCAAATCAAACACTAAAACCCTAACACAAGGCTTTAGAACTCTCTAGTTTAGCTCACTAGATTTTGGGTATTACACAAATTGAAGCAAATCTCAATGATACCATATTAGTATATAAATATACTATGATGGTATCATGAAGGTCTCACCAAAGTATTGAAGTATATGTTAATGATACCATGAAAGTGTATAGATGTAGTGTGATAGTATCATTACACACTAAAACAAATGACAAAAAAATAGAAATAAAAAATGAAAAAAATATAATTGAAAGAAAAAATAAAAATAAAATATAGAATAACCAAACATATGAAATTAAACTCTAGTAAAAAAAATAATGAATATTATGATTTGAGAAAAAATGAATGAGAAAGGAAGAAAAATAACAACGAATAAAGAAATAATCAAAACAAAAAATGGAACATAAATAAAGAAATTAAAATATAAAGAAAAAATACAATAAAAATGGAAAAATCAAAGGAACCGATAAAAGAGAAAAAAAGGAAAAGGGAGAAAAATAAAAGTAGGAAAAAATAGAGAAAATAAACGAATAAAGAAATATATGAGGGAAAAAATGAGTATAAAAAGAGTATGAATTAGATTATGGTCTAAAAAGAAAATAAAGAATAAAATAATTTGGAAAAAAAAAATGCATAAAAAAACCGAAAAAAAAGTAGAGAAAAAATAAAGGAATGAGAAATAAATGAGAAAAAAAAGGAGTATAAGAAATAAATATTTAATATAAATCAGATTATGGTGTAAAAAGAAATAAAGAATAAAATAATTTAAAAAAATTTAAATGAACAAAGAAACATAAAAGAAAAAATATATAGTAAAGAATAAAAAGTAAAAGAATTAAAAATGAGCTAAATAACTAAAACTACAAGGAAAAGAGGTATTTATTGTAATTAGTTAGGAGGCATAAATGTAAAGGATATATGTATGTAACTAGTTCGCTTTTATGGGTCATATGCTTAGTTTTTCCGAGTTTCCATGTTAAACTAAGTTCAATTGATCTAATTGTCAAGGACTCATAGAAGTAGGGATGACAATGGGGAAGGGCTTAGCGAGTTTAAGACTATACAAGGAAGGACATATCAATCTCTAAGCGGGATTGGAAAGGGGCGGGTCAGATCAAAATCTTATTTTGTTAAATTATAGGGGTGCGGGGCGTGTGCGGGTCTCCTCCAATATCTGTTAATGCAATTTAACAATATACATTAAAGAAACTCTAAGAGATACCCGTATTTGCAATAGTGAACATTTAAATATGTATTTACATGAGATGTCTCGGGAAAGAGTAATATATCCAAATCATAAAATAATGAAAGAATTTATTCCATAAAATTATAAACTATCATGTTCTATTAAATAAAATAAAATGATAAAACATATTTTTTAAAAGAAAGTCACAACTTTAAATAATAAAAAATATATGGACACCAATTTATGGCTGCATTGACAAATATGGGAGCAGTAAACAATTTAATGGAGTGGATTTATGAAATAAACAAAAAAATAGAGAAAAATAAACTAATAAAAAATAAATGAGAAGAAGAAGGAGAAGGAGAGCAGAAGGAGCGGAAGGAGGAGAAAGAGGAGAAAGAATAAGAAGGAGCGGGAGGAGGAGGAGGAGGAGGAGAAGAAGAGGAGTTTATGAAATCAGTATTTAATATAAATCAGATTATAATGTATAAAGAAATAAAAAATAAAATAATTTTAAATGAACAAAGAAACATAAAAAAAAAGTAGAGAAATAAAAAAATTGAAAGAATTAAACATAAGCTAAATAACTAAAGCTACAAGGAAAAAAGAGTTTGTAATGTATTTAGTTAGGGGGAGCAAATGTAAAGGGTATATGTCTGTAATTAGTTTATTTTTATGGGTCATATGCTTAGTTTCTCTCAGTTTCTTCATGGTAAACTAAGCTCAATTTATCTAATTGCCAAGGACTCATAGTAGTGTAACGACCTGTTTCCGTCGTTATAGAAAAGTCAACGGGGGAAAATTTTGGGTCGGAAAACTTTTTCGTAGTAACTTGAGAATTCCTAGTCTAGTTCAGATTTAGACGAAATTGGAGACAGTGAGGTCTAGGAAAATCTGGTAACAAATGAGAGATCTAATAATAAAATTGATCGGATTAGTGGATTTCTAAGACGTTAAGGAACTTGTACGACTTTACGGAATCGAATTCGGGCGAGTAAAACTCCAAAAATTGATCTTAGCGTGAAAGAGTAGTTTCTGAGTGTCATGGGCTAAAGATGTGTTGTGAAATGGGGGTTTGAAACTCTTAAATTAGTTCTATGTTTCCGTACAAGCCGCTAGGGCAGGAATAATTCCGCCAGGGCGGGGCTGCCATAGCGGGCCAATCGCGAATAAAGTCAGAAATAAACCCCAAAAATGTCATTATTCTACAAATTTCGTTCTTAAGAGTTAGGAGACGAACAGGGCGACTTCTTGACAGTTTTTCACTATTCTTGAAGCTAAAGGTAAGGTTTTTACTTCCCGAATCCATTTTACGATCTGTAGAATGTAAATTAATGGATAATTATTGTTGGGGGAGGGTTTTGGAACTGTTTTGGATGGTGGAAAAAGTCCTAGCTGCATATTAGGATCATGGGTTTGGCCTAGGGTTGATAGTGTTGATTGTAATTTGGGTAATTAGGCCTCGTTTATTGATCCTTGCGTTATATTAATTGTTGTAGACCAAGAACAAGTGGAAAGAATCCAGAAAGGAAAGAATCAAGTTTCTTATGAGCGTTCAAGCTTTGTTCGAGGTAGGTGATAGTTGTGATTTCATGTTGGTGTGATGTATGTTAGTAATTACTTCATTATAATGCATGTATGTATGTGAATGTTGCACTATTGATCACACTAATCGTAAATGAGTATAAAAAATGATTGTATGACATGAATCAACACTTGACTGTATGATTATGAGAATGTACATTGTGATTGTGATTGTGATTGTGATTGTGATTGTGATTGTGATTGTGATTGTGGCTTGTTGAATGGATCGGGTGTCATGTTCTGACACACTAACTGGGTTCGAATGTCACGTACCGGCTTACATATTGGAACAGGTGTCACGATTCAATACACTAACTTGGAACGGGTGTCACGATTCGGCACACTAACAGTTTGGGTGTGGGTTCCATGAGAGGACCATTGACTTGTCATATATGTGTATTATTGAGAATGTGGAATTGTACATTGATCCTAAAATGATGACTGATATTGTATATGCTCGGTATATACCTGTTTTATTATGTTGTGGTTACTTGTATACGTTCACTTATTGGAATAGCCGTGTAACGAGTGGAATACTACTTAGTCAAGTAGAAAGACCAATCTGAGAGCGAGGCAAGTCGGGAAGGGGATGAGACATAGGATTCGAAGACCAAGTCAGAGACTATTAGATGTCTCGCAGAGCGACTCTCAACGAGGACGTTGAGACTATTTGAAAAAAAAAATTGGCTTAATCCGCCTTTACTAAAGAAAAAAGTACATTGTAATTGTGTACTGATACTGCACTTACTCTTTCTTTGTTGAGTACAGGGCATCTTCAGGCGGCTACTGACAGACCTCGTTTAGAAGACCAGTGATCAATTCAAATTCAAGAGTGAGCCAGTTCTTCCAGGCTACCATGAGTTCTCATGTTGCTCAGTCCATCTTATTCGGACTTAGATTAGTACTTTAGATATTCGTATTTTTAATTGGGTTGCACCCATTTTATTTAGACTTGTGGTTCCTTGTTAGAGTTTTGGTACAATGACTTTTAGGTTCTAGAGAATATTTTCGCAATGTTTTGTTAGTCGTTGTTAGACTTTGGATTTTATGGGAACTCTACTTTAGTTCTGCATTTAAACCTACTTCTGTATCTTTAAATGTTTAGTTCTTGGGTTAGCTAATTAGCATCAATGGTTCTCCCACCGGAGGGTTAGTGTGGGTGCCAATCATGACGGTCTGGATCGTGACAAGTAGTAAGTACGATAATGGAGAGGGACGGATGCAAGGCGGAGCGAGTTTAACGCTATACAAGGCAAGACAGATCAATCTCTAAGCGGGTGTGGAGAGAGGCAGGGTAGGTCAAAATCTTATTTTTAAGAAAAAAAATTATAGGGGTTTCGGGGTGGGTGAGGGTCTCCTCCAATATTTGTTCATGCAATTTAATAATCTGCATTTGAGCAACTCTAGGAGATAATCGTCTCTGCAATAGTGAACATTTTAATATGTATTTACATGAGATGTCTCGAGCAAGAGTAATATATCCAATCATAAAATAATGATAGAATTTATTCCCTGAGAATTATAGACTATCATGTTCTATTAATAAAGAAAATGATAAAACATATTTTTTAAAAGAATGTCTCAACCTTAAATAATAATAAAAAAACATAGACACCCATCTATGGCTGCATTGACAAATACGGGAGCAGTAAACAATTTAATGGAGCGGGTTTGTAAAATACTCCCTTCGTTCACTTTTACTTGTCACATTTTGACTTGGCATACCCATTAAGAAAATGATCATTGATATAGGTATTTTACCAAACTATACCTAATAAATGATGTTTAGTATTAAGTCATGGAAAATAATTTGAAGAAAGAGTATTTAATATTGAGGGTAAACATGCAAAAATATTATTGTCTTTTCTTGATATATCAAAAGTGACAAGTAAAAATGAAAATCTATTATAGGAAAAAGTGACAAGTAAAAGTGAACTGGGGGAATAGTTATCAATGAAAATTGGGGAAACTAAGCAAATATTCCATAAAGATAAAATAATTACAAACGTATACCCCTTTACATTCATACCCCACTAAATAATTACACTATATACTCCCAACTAATTTTGTAACACCCCAAAAATTTCTAAGTTAAGGCCCGAACCACTCTTTAATTGCTTGTAAAATTGAATCGGGTGATCCTTAAGTTACTCATATGTGTAAATGTCATTTCTTTGGTGTTCTAATGAATTTGGATATGACTTAAGATCACAAGAACCCCCTAGCACAAAGTTGAGTTGAAATCTTCATTACCGATTAAGTTTTGACATAAGATTCTACTTCGGTCAACTTCAAACGATCATATTTCCCAGCAATAGATCCAAGATAGTATATTTGACCTAAGATAGTATATTTGAGCTGACATAAAATTCTACCTAGATAGTATATTTGAGATGTCAATGTGGAATAGGCTGATGTAAGCATTATTTGTTTCCTTAAGAGTCAAATGAAGTGGTCTTATAAGCCAATAAGAAGATGTTAGTAGAAGCATCTTAGAAAGAGGTCTTAGAAGGAGTCTTACTACCTGCTTATGCAGAGTTTAGTAGCCATGAGATAATCCTTTCCTGAGTATTAGAGTAAAGGGAATGTAGACCAGTGTACAGATGATAGAATAGATCCATAGCTTTCAAGTGTCAGCTTTAGACCCAAGGGGGAGTGATAAGAAGAGAAATCAAGTCAAGTGTTGAGAATGAGATAGTGATGTCTTCAGGGAGAGTTATAGTGTTATATCAATCCATCATACTACAATGTTTTTCTCAAGTTCAGTGATTACAGCATCTTGTGGATATTCCTAATATCAGAATTGTGTCTATCAACTATGCTCATACACTTTAGACAAGATTCACATCTATGCTCGTTTTTCAGAATGAGGGGTAAAGACTTTAGCCCATTGGTCTCAATCTTACTCCATAAAGTTATGAATATTAGCCTCATGCTATGAACCTACTCATATAAGCAATCATGTCTCACAGTATGTTGAGTCTCACAAATTCATGATTTACTCTCAAAGGCTAGCAACATAATGTTATGTCATGCATATTGTTATATTAGATATCTCAAATGAATCATGCTTATGATCTTTCACCTTAAAGATCTTTCAGTGATCCTTTTTAGTTAGATAGTGATGTTAATGATAGTAGTTGAGTGGTGAAACAAGGAGAAGTTTGATATTTCCTATGTTGGTAGCAGTAGTGTACTTATTCAAACTAAAGTTATAAAAGTGGAGGAAGGATGAATGAAGTCTTACTATAAGTAATAGTTAAATGAGAGCAATTAGTCGGTTCCTGATATTAATGTGTAAAATTTTAGTCGATAGAGATGATGAGAGGACGAGGAGTTTTTAGAAGTATTTGTTAGTAAAAGTTCATGGAGTGGTTATAGTACTAGGCTTGAATCAAGGTTGGTTGAATGCGGTTATAAGGAGAAGTATTTTTGGGATGGGATTCCTTATAGAGGTATAAAACCTGAATCTTGTGATTTATATAAGTATATCCATCTCATGTTTATGACCTTGTGAATTAAAGGTTGGGCTTGAACACATTAAGAGCAAGAGATTTGACGTAGATATTTGTAAGAGTAGTCATATACTCTAGTGGGAGCTATGAGTTGCAGCTGATGAACTGTAGTAATCAGAATAGAGAGCATAGTTGAGAAGTGTGGCTAAGCTCAAAAGCTACCAGTCATACCACTCAAGGTATAGTATTCATATTCTTACTACATGTCTGGATACCCTTGCTTCATATCATAGCCTGTAATCTTGAAATCTTATGTGAGCTTTGTGCTAAGCGTGCTCGAGTCCAGTTTCAAAACTCTTAGTATGAATCAGTTCCGCCTGTGTTAGTAGGCAAGTTTAAAAGTCAGTAGTAAGAGTAACTCCTATTCATTCTCAGTCCAACCTTAACTCGAGGATGAATGATCGCAAGGGGGAGATATTGTAACACCCCAAAAATTTCTAAGTTAAGACCCGAATCACTCTTTAATTGCCTGTAAAATTGAATCGAGTGATCCTTAAGTTACTCGTATATGTAAATGTCATTTATTTGGTGTTCGAATGGATTTGGATATAATTTAAGGTCACAAGAACCTCCTAACACAAAGTTGAGTGGAAATCTTCATTTTCCATTAAGTTTTGACATAAGATTCTACGTAGGTAAATTTTGAACAATTATATCTCCCAGCACATAATGAATTAGGTGGCCTATGACCTACACAATTAAAGGTCTTTGAATCCTCTTTCCAACGCCACCAAGTATTCCTCATTTCATGATCGGAGTAAAAAGTTATGACTGTTTTATAAAAGACTGTCAAACCAGAGTTTTTTGAATCTGTGAATGACAATTCCAACCGACGGGGCTTGGTTTGAACGACAACCCGCCCTATCAAGTCGTTGATACAGTACTAGGGGTCAACTTTTTGACTCAAATCCTACGGACCCAATCAACGGTTCGTAGGTGGAACTACTGGCTGTCGTTTGGACTCGTAAATGGACTTTTGAGCCTTAAAAACTCAATGTAGAATCCACGGATGGGATCTACGTCCGTGGGTCCAACCACAACCCATAGATGGATCCGTAGAAGGGTTTTTCGCCAGTTTTAAGAAGGATAATTTAGACTTTTCCCACCCTTTCTAAGTCTAACCCATGACTATTTTTCACCTAATTAAGGCCTAAAGAGTGTTAAAACATTATTTTACGTTCTTCAACACTTTAAAGACATAAAGCAAGGGTTCAAGAGGAGAAAAGCTAGGGTTTTCAAGCGTTCTTCAAATTTCATCTATTTCACTAAGAACTTTGTTCTTTCCAGGTATGTAAGGCTATCATAGTGTTGGACTAGTTCGTCCTCACGCCCTACATCTACTTTCAAATTAGTAAAAGAGTAATCTAGGGTTTTATCCTTAGATTTCAGTATTCTTGAGATGAGTTGATATTGTGTTTCTGAATTCTTGAGTTGTTGATTTTGAATTCCTATTCCAAATCATTGAATTGTCATACAATGTGAATTGTGATTATTGAGTTGATTGTTCATGACTATTTTTTAAACATGAACCCTAATTTAAGTATTCAATGAATTTGTATTAAGGATATTTTAAACAAAATATTGTTGTTTAAACTGAGTTTTGAGGAAGTAAAGAACAGTTTGAGAAAGAGTATAAGGGAACTAAGTATTTCCCAAAGGTTTGATTTTTACATGAAGAAAAAGAGTAGACTTTTTGAGAAAAGTTAAAAGTGTTTTTCGAAAGATTAAGTATAGAGAAGTTACCTTTTAGAAAGGCCCTTTTTGAGTAATTATCTCAACCTGGAATGTATTTTTACATTAATCAAAGAGAAACCTTGTTTTCTAAATAAACTATGAGTTTCAGAGACAGTTCAGATCAGTTACCTCATTTAAGAGGGTAGTTTGAGCAATTATCTCAAACCAGAGAAAAAGTAATCTTTTTATACATTTGAGCAGTAGTATATATTATTGGGAGTAGTATTGAGCACCGATATGGGGAAAAGTTCAGACGACTCACAGCCCTCATAAATCATGTTTTGTCCACATGGATACAAGATCATTCTTTTTAGATGAATCCTTATTACTTAGTGGATCCACTTAGTTAAGGTGTTCTATATCCCGACACGATATAGGACAGTTCTGGCAGCATGGATTAGATGTTGTATCATCACCTAGCTCATAGTGATGATTGTTGGTTAGATAATCTCCCAAATAGAGTTAAAAGTGTATTTTTAATATGTTGAGTTCAGATATGAGTAAGTAGTTTTGTAAAGTTTTAATGATTTCATTATGTTATTTCTGTACATTCAGCTCAGTATATATCTATATCTATTGCAGTCCTTTCATTTAGCTATATTACATACTCGTACATTCAATGTACTGATGTCATTCGACCTAGATTTTTTAATGATGAAGATACAGGTTCTTAGGATCCTCAACAAGAGTCCGTTGAGATCACTTCGTCTGCTAGCCAATTTTTGAGTAAGACCTTCTTGCTTTCGGAGAATCTAGTTTTATGAGTTATTAGTATTAGTAACATTTTGATTAGTAGTGGGTCTTGTCCCGACACTTGTCTATATATAGTAGAGGCTTCATAAATACAAAGTTTTGGAGAGTCTTTCAGTTTCAGATGTTTTATTTAAACTTATGATTCATACTCTGTATATTCAGCAAAGTTTTGAGATTTAGTAAGTTGTTTTAAAACGTTTCTTTCAATTTGATGCTTATGTATGCTTGAGTTAGTCTTCTGCTTGTAGTCAACCAGGATGAAGGTTCGCATGGGGACCAACAATGGTTCTCGAGTGTCGGTCATGTCTAGGGTGTATGGGCAGGTCGTGACAAATTTTGCTTAACTGATGCTACATAAGTATCATATATTGTATTTGTATCATTAAGGCTGATAATTTTTGCTTAAGTGATATTAAATCAATATATATAATGGTATCATTAAGGTTTCTTGTTTAGAAATTACTCATTAGTCAATGATCCTATAACAGTGTATATATGCTCTTATAGTATCATTGGCTAATGTGTAATTTCTGAACAAGAAACCTTAATGATACCATAAAAAGATATATACTCTTATAGTATAATTGACTAATGAGTAATTTCTGAACAAGAAACTTTAATGATACCATAACAATATACATATACTCTTCTAATAACATTAAATAATGAGTAATTTTTTAACAAGAAAACTCTAATGATACCACAACAATATACATATACTCCTACAGAATCATTGACTAATGAGTAATTTCTGAAGAAGAAACCTTAATGATATCAATAAAAGTATACATACATATATATATATATATATATAT
>JAJOOS010002487.1:0-25520 GCA_029582725.1 Solanum chiquidenum
TGTCTTTCACTCCATTAACGATCAATACACAAATGAGTTAACATGAAACTATTCCCTTTTGAGAAGACTATATGAAGTGTTAAAATAAAACCATACAGACTTGGACATAGCCGTCCTGAAAATAAGTGTTAATACCGTAAGAAATTTATCTTTCCATGAGCTTTGTTGGCGAATAAGCATATCTTTATGTCGGTAAAGTATTGTTCTCGAATCTGCTTCAAGCTATAATTAAGTAGGCGTGAAAACTTTCTCCCTTAAGATGATTGTTGCTTGAATTGGAGTATGTCTGAAATCACTGCAAAGTTGGATTGGGGAGCATAGTCTTTTGTATTTTCAGTCGTCTCGACTTACTGTTTCACTTGTGTATGGCTTGTTAAGTAATGTTGTTCATGGACTTCTACAATTTGTGGTTGTTCTACCTAATTACACTATAAGCATAGTTATTATGTTCTAAAGTTTACAACGATATAGAAGAGGTTTCTGGTTAGTATTTGTTACTTGTTGTTTATCTTATTCTTAACTGATAGTTAAACACTAGTTTATATCTCTGCCTCTCTTGGTATTTGTGTGGGTTCTATTAATTGTTGCAAATAATTAGTAACTTCATATGAAATTATGTGTCTCTGAAATCATCTATTTGCCGCCAACAATAGTTGGTTCAAGACTAAGTTGTGAGGTTCAATGAAAAGTCGTTGTCTAATGGGGCTGCATAACTTGATAAAATGATCAATTCTAACTTGTTTCCTCCTCGTTTTTGTCAAGCATATTGCATGCTTAGCTTCAAATTAAGCTAGTTTTGGATTAGTTATTCTCCAAAAAATCAAATTTAAGAGCTTTGCATTGGCTGTCTGGTTGTTCTTTTAATTTCCTGAAAAACTTCCTTCATTTTTTTGAATGAAATTTTGATAAGTTTCTCCCTTTGTTCTCACATCTCGACAAAGTGATTATAAGAAATCTAGGATAGCTTTGTAATATGAAGGATTAGATGGCTGGATTTTTCTTTCTTTTCCTCTTAGAAGTTTTGACACATTATAAATTTGACTTTTGTTTACGTAAAACTAGGGACGTTAAATAAACATTCACTTATTAACTTGAGGCGGAGTGAACTTACTAGAGTATACTTAATCTTGATCTATTTCCCTTCTCGTATTTCATTCTCTGGTGATACTCTATTTTTGCTTTATAACGTGGTTAATAGGTCATTACTCACATCCTTTATTTTGGCGACTCTAACACAAAATAATTTTTTTCAAAAATCAGAGTGTCAGCCATATTATGTTGTGAACTGTTTCGGCCAGTTCAAAATAGGGGTGCAACAGCTTGGCGACTCCGTTAGGGAACTTACTTAAGTTTTAACCTTAGAAAGCTTAATTTAGGAATAATACTTGTGATTACTTATTTATTTTGCTTGTTTGCTTTACCGAATTGATATATTATTTTGACTGAAAGGTCGCAAGTGAAATCCAAACTTGTATTCCTTATTTGTTTTAAAACACTATTTGTTACTGCTTTCCCTACACTGTTATTCACACATTTTATCAAGTCTTTGGTCGTACACAAACATACACTGAACACGCGAGGAGTGCTCCTGCACTCTCTTTGGATTCCTTAGTTTCAGAGTTGGTGCAATTAAGATAGTGCACCTTTTCGCAATTACTAAGTCCACTCTCAGTCATCTAGGGAAAAATCCTACTCTAGAAATAGGTCATGTTGCATAGCCATAGGCAAGACAATATAAGGTATTGTCATTGCGTTTAGGAAACCACCCAAATGTCAAAGAGTTTCTTCTTTTAAACTCGATGACATACACTTTGTGTGAAATTGATATAAATTATCCAAAATAAAACACTTAACGGATTTGGAGCAAATAAACTCATCACACCCTTTACCTTCTTTCCAGATGAACCTCGACCAAGACTTGCCGAATATCCAAATGGTCATTTCAGCGCCACACATCCTACAAATTTGGTGGCAAAATATCCGCAGGATACACGGGGCTGAGATTCGAGGGCACTTGGGAGCATTATTGTCACTTCTGGGGACACACTGTGATAAAGTCTTTGTCACTGATGAGTCCACAAATTGGACTCATTTAGGGCTTTATTTTAATAGAAATAGTGTCCTCAAATACTTATTTTATCTCAATATCTGATGAAAATGCTTAAGTTTCAGGTATTTGAAGTTTTAGTAGAAGCATGGACACTTAGGCGCAAAACGAAATAAAAAGGCTGAAAAGAACGAAGAAGCTGAAGCCTGAACATCGCCAAGCATACTTGGTAAATCGCCAAAGGTACGCACTCCGCCCTTTGTTCCAGTACGCGAAGCCCTGAAGGAAGTGGATCAAAAGACGATTAAAGAAGCAGTCGGCGTGTCACCGAATAGTTCCGCGAAGCAGTACTATGTCGCCCAATGACATAGAGCACGATGATGTCGAAGGATGGTGCAAGACGGCGATGAACTGCACCTAAGGCTGAATTGTCGAGTCGATCGGCGATTCCGACTAATGTCGCCAATGATCCACTGCAGCACAAGTTTTTTAAAACTATAAATACTCGTTGAGAGTTATAGCTTAAGAAGTTTTAGCATTATATTTTTAGTATAAAATTTTAGATAATATAATTTTTAGTACTTTTTTACTCTCAAGTTTGGTGAGGGTTTTTGGGAGACTTGAAGAAAGGAGTTCATCTTCCCCAAGTTGGAAGTGGGTCTTCTCCATTATTCTCCATTTGCTTAAATCAAGGTTTAATTTCTTATACCCATTTGATATCACTATCATTTTAGGTGTATTTTGTTGTTTCTTGATGTGTGGCTAAAACCCCCCATTCTTGGGGTGTGCTTTAGCAAATATGTGTTGATATTATTGTTGGATCTTGCTTGCTGATAGGTTAGATGTATTTTAATGGAGATTTCACCTAGTGGTTGTGGTTTAATTTAATGGGTTTGTAGTTGCAAATACAAAGCCACACATGTGTTTTCGGCTTGCCCGAGAGGGAGGTCGCGAAACCAAGACCACTAGACTGATGGACTAAGGAGTGGGTCGACATGAGGTTCAGCCCGAGAGGGTGAGCCCTAGTCCCATATCCTAACACTTAGCTCGAGAGAGTGAGTGGGGTAAGGCATAGGCTGGTCTTCATGCGACAAATGGGTGTCTGAGAGGAACGCATTTGAAACGGGGTAAGTTGCCCGAAAGGAAACTTATATCCATCTAAAGCTTAGCCTAATCACTATTATCTTGCAAATTTCCTATCGAAAGCATGTACCCAACCATTTATCTAAATTTGTATTGCGTTCACACCCAAGAACTCTTCCCCATACTTGATTTTCTTGTTATTTTTATTGTGTTTACTTACTTGTGACTAAACTCCCAAATTGATATTTGACACTTTTGTGTCCCCCCCTTCGATTCACAATGTTTTTAATCGTTAATGTCTTTAGCTACGACTATTTAGAACTAGATTTTATTTTTCTATTAATTCTCAAGACCGCTCCCTTGGGACACGACCCCAACCCTTGGTTGGGTTACTATATTATCGACGATCGTAGTCACTTGAACCGTAGTTAGTGTCGTTGGTCACGATAAGCATCAGTCACTCAGTTATTAGGGTTTTGGGAACTAAGCACCGTAACTTTCATATTCCTGAATTTTGAGATCACTCTTACACTAGAGGAGTTCAGTAGTCTTACCGAGCTACCAATTAGAGGGAGGCAACCGATAATCCCGTCAGCTATATGTACTGGTGATTTTCTAAGTCTCCTCGACCTGCATATATTTCGGTCATTGAGATATGTGGACGGTTAACATGTCGAGTTAGACTATCTCTTTTAGAGGTTTGGGAGTTTGGAAGGTTACTATGAATATCAGCGTGAATTTGAATGTACTCACGGAGCATGGGAACATATGAGGCCAATAGTATTTGTTATGGCTTTTTTGGGAGTTATGGTGTTCCTGATAAGGTCCAATTCTGTCGACATCAACATATTGCCGATGGTTATAAGCATCTTCAACGATCCACAAAGATTTTATTTGCTGCCCATGATCCTCGCTGAAGTTCTTCGTTCGATGACAGCCTGCATTAGGGGGCACAACTTCTTCAGGGGATGCAATATGCTGCTACAGATTTGGGCAAGAGAACATTTCTATCGTCGTGATCCACAAATGGATTTCTACATGGGTGCTCGTAATAGGATCGAAAGCCATGAAGATCGTCTCCAAAATTGGATGGGCGTGCCGACAGGAAGGGAAGAGTGGCGCACATTTCTGAACAACCTTACAGGAGATGACATCCAATGAAAGTTTTCTTGGATAAGAGGAGTGGCGTTTGCGAGGATCCAATATTTTTTCTTTATCGACTTAATTGGGCAGATGGGCATTCAACCATATGCACTTCTTCGGGTTATGTGGCAATTTGGAGTCATCCAAGACATTCCTCTATGGTCAATCATGGGGTCACATGAAGATGCTTTCACTTCAGTCTCGCTGGAACAGATAAGAAATCTGCAAGCCGATTGGGAATACACGATCAATATAGAAATAAGAGAGGAAAAAATGTACACTGGAGTATTACGCTTGGTGGAATACTGAGTCATATGGCTTATCCAAGCGTACAAGGGCACTGGGATTTGTAGACAACCAACATATTGATTGGATTAGAGAATCAGTGCTTCCTCGCATGGGATTTACCACATCCATGTATAATCAGATTGTTCCTGGATCCATCGATTATTTAATCCAGGTGGTTGAAGAAGAATAAGAAGAAGAGGAATAAGACTCGGAAAAGGATCCTGAAGAAGACCCGGAAGAGGACCCTGAAGAAGACCCAGAAGAGGATCCCGAAGAAGACCCAGAGGAGGACCCTGAAGAGGACCCAGAAGAAGAGGTAGAGGAAGACCACATGGAGGTTTCTAAAAAGGGTTCTAACATCTATGACCCAAGCGATGAGATGGTGATAGACATGTCTCCCGAACGCGGCCCCGACGAGTCTCCAGAGTACCACCCAGGGCCATATTATGATGGGGACGATGACGATGATGATGCTCCAACCTGGACGTCTTTCTTCTTTGAACTCTTTTCATAAGCTCCTCAAAGTGACATGTGGCCTATCCCTCTTGTATGGCTTATTGTCCCCCATACTTTCATTTCTTAGGTTTCTGATTGCCTACATTAATGTAACATCCAAGACTACCTTATTCAATGAAGTTATATTTGCTCCAAATCTAAAATGTGTTTAAATGGATAATTTATTATCAAACTGATTGCGACGTAGGCCTACCTCAGGCAAAAAAAGGTTCTACATTAGGACGCATTTTGAATGTCGCCAAATTGGCGTATATATGTGTTACACTTATATATTTGTTACATCTTTCAATACTTCCCAAACTAACATAATTTCCTTTTTCTTTGTTTTCTTTTCTTTTTCATCATTTATCCTCAAAAGTACGTTGATTTGTGTCGACTTGCAAACTAGCTGACTCACGATACAACCTTCGATCAAAAGGATAGATGACTGATAAAGAAGAGTTCAACACTGCTGCAAATATAATGATACCTATTAAGAACCCCGAAGGTTCTCGAATCATGACGGACATCCAAAATGAAGAGAAAATGGCTCGTATAGAGCAAGAACTCGAGATCTTGACGATAGAATTACGCCAAGTGCGAGACTTGGCAAAACTATCGGCTACCACTTTCCCTACTTTCAAGATGCCTATCTATTTCGCAAAGGCTGACTTGCCTTCTGCCGACTTGCCAAATCAGTCAGAACAAACTCAACACGCTCCCGCTCACGGTCGAGTTCTACCAGCTTCTCCAACCGCAGTTAGGACCATTCCCGACCTTTCCAATCGCGATCCTACCATACCTACAATGCAGCAGATACTTGGGGCTTATGTCGCCGCTCCCTATGAGCCACATGTTCCACCCGTATATGCCGCTGGAGCTCCTACCTTTACAATGCCAACAGTGGTTTATGTCCCATATGAGGTCAATCAATATGCATAAATGGAGAAAGATACCCAGCTAAAAGAAGATGCATTGATAAATGCCCAGCTTCAGGGTCTAAGAAAGGCATTTAAAAGCTTACAAGTTACTAGAGGAACAGAGAGTCTGGAATATGATGACTTGTGCATCCATCCAGACATTGACATGTCGGTAGGGTACAAAACACCAAAGTTTGACATGTTCGAGGGAAAAGCTGACCCTCACGGACATTTAAGGGCAAAGTGTGATAAATTAGTCGGTGTAGGGAGAAATGAGAAGCTGAGGATGAAGTTGTTCATCCGGAGTCTGTTTGGAGAAACATTGACCTGGTATACCCGCCAAGACACTCGCAAATGGCGTGACTGGCAGGAAATGGTTGAGGACTTCATGACTCGATTTAGATTCAATATTGAAATTACTCCTGACAGATTCTCATTGGCCAATATACAGAAGAAGCCATCTGAGAATTTCCAGAAATATGCACGACGTTGGAGAACTGAGGTCGCAAAGGTGTAACCACCATTAGATGAGAGTGAGTTCTCGAAGTACTTTATTCGAGCTTAAGAAGGTATCTACTTTGACAAGATAATGTCAATAATGGGCCAGGAGTTTGCAGAATTGGTCAAGATGAGAGACTTTATAGAGGATGGTGCTAAATCTGGGAAGATTCAGTCTATGGTCGCATTGCAAGCTGCAAGTAGGACTATACAATCGGGTTCCATTGGCGGCATCAAAAATAAAAGAAAGGATGTTTCAGCTGTCACTTACTAACAAGGAGGACTGCCCCACTGATACCCCAGTAATCCCCAAATCACTGCGCATACTTCATACGTCCCATACCCAGTATATAATACCCAACCACACTATAATCCACCCCGAGCACCAGCATACCAAAATCCTCCAAGACCATATGTCCCTGTCCAAGCACCAATCCACCAAAATAGACTAGCATATGCACCGAGACCACGTCTAAATCTTGAAGCTAGAAATGCTCGCACTTACCCACCGATTGCCGAACCCTACGCCCAATTGTTTAAGAGGTTGAGGACAGCGGGAGTGCTGCAACCAGTTGAAGGAAAACTTCCTGATCCAATCCCTCATAATTTTGATGGAAACAAGCGACGCGCTTACCACTAGAGAATCCAAGGACACAACACAGAAGATTGTTATGGGTTGAAGAATCAGATCGAGTCTTTGATCAAAAGAGGAGTAATCAAATGCACTCCAGCGCCTCCCAATGTGAACAATAACCCCTTGCCAAACCATGAGAATCGGGAAGTCAACATGGTTACTCTAGATGAAGAATATGGGGCCCTGATTGTCCATACATAGATGAACCAGAATCCATGACATCTTCGGAGCGACCTGTTATCACTGTTCAACTAAGGAAACCTCTGACTGTCCAAACATATCTCCCAAGAGTTGTAGTGACCACTCTAATTGCTAGAAAACCTGAATATAACACCAAAGCAGTCCCATAGGACTATCGAGCAGACACCAAGGGCAAGATGATCGATAATGCCATAGCTCAAGGGATGACCAGGTCGGGGAGGTGTTATGCCCCAGAGGATCTAAATCAAAAAGCTCTTGGAAAAGAACAAAATCCAAAGAAGAATGTTACCAATGATGAAGCCGCAGAATTTTGGAAGAAGATGCAGCCTAAAGACTATTCAGTCGAAGAGCAGCTGAAGAAGACGCCAGCCCACATATCCTTTTTATCTCTGCTTATGAGTTCTGAAGCTCATAAAAATGCTTTGATGGAAGTGTTAGACGGAGTGAACATTCTGAAAGAAACCACAAGTGAAACTTTAGCTTCAATGATTGGAAGAATAGTGTAAGCTAACGAGATTTCTTTCCATGATGATGAGTTTCCTGCAGAAGGGGATGGGCACAACAAAGCGCTTCACATCGCAGTCAAATATTGTGATATGATTGTGACTCGAGTTCTAATTGATGGTGGTTCTGGATGCAACATCTATCCTTTCACCACTCTGAAGGATTTAGGTGTTAATATGAGAGAGATAAAGAAAGGTCGTGTGAAAGTTAGAGCTTTTGATGAAGCGCAAAGAAGTGTCATTGGAGAGATCTATCTCGCATTACAGGTGGGGCCAGCTGAATTCCCCATCCTATTTCAAGTGATGGATGTATCATCTAATTACAACCTGTTTTTGGCAAGACCGTGGGTTCACATGGCAAGAGAGGTTACTTCCACTCTTCACCAATGTGTAAAGTTTGAGTGGGGTCGCACATAAATTACCATCCACGGAGAGCTCAGTCACCCCATCCTTTCTGTTAATTCTATCCCAGTCGCTGACGAGCTAGACGGAGCCACGTTTCACACTTTGGAAATTATGCAAGCTATAAGGGTCGGTGAGGAAGCAGAGGTAGGTAATACAAAATTGTCAAGTGCAAGAAAAATGGTTGCGTCAGAGATGTTAAAGTATGGATATCAGCCTAAGAATGGACTTGGACCTAAGTCCAATGGCATGGTTGAGCCGATCCAGCTGAAGCATCAGAGAGGCACCAACGGGCTCGGCTATGAGCCTGCCTCGGAAAGATACTGTCGCGGGTCAAGCGATACAATCTTTGTACCAGAACAAGATTTGATTCCAGATCAAGCTGGCGTTGATGACATCGTAAAAGGAATAGGCAATCTGTTCATGGCCATGGTTGGAGAAGAGGAAGAGATAAATCTCAACAAGTTGACTATTCGTGATGCCGAACCTGGAGAAATCTTGCAGAATTGGACCATCAACCCGTCCCTATTTCAACCAAAGTCCTGGTAGTGTGGAAAAGTAGTCTTAATTTTAAAATTCGCATGATCAAATTGAGGCTTGAATCATGCCTAATCTTTTGTTAGTTGCCTCTTCTAAAAAGCTAGAATATTTGAAATAAAAAGTCTTTATTTTCTTTAAAAAAAATAATTCTCATTATTTTAAATATCTATTTATCTTTACTTGCCTTTTGCACTTTGCAGCACTCATATTAATAAAAATCCTCGTTCAATGATTGTGACATGTAACGAATCCACCGAGCAAGGTGAAAACGATGAATGAGATCACAAAGAGTATGATGAAAGCATGATGCCTGAAAATCTACCACACGAGATCGAGCAAGCTGAAAGTCAGAAGAAACCCAATATGGATGAAACAGAGGTTGTCAACTTAGGAGATAAAGAAATCGTGAAGGAGACACGAGTCAGCATACATTTAGAGGCTGAAAGAAAGCAAGAGTTAATAAAGTTGATTAAGCAATATGTTGATGTATTTGCTTGGTCATATGATGACATGCCAGGATTAAGCACTGATATTGTCTCACACAAATTACCGATTGATCCCACTTGTCTACTTGTTAAGCAAAAGATAAGAAAATTCAAGCCAGATTTGACTTTAAGTATCAAGGAGGAGGTAACTAAGCAAATTGAGGTGAACGTTGTGAGGGTTACAAATTGCCCCACATGGTTAGCCAATATTGTGACTGTGCCAAAAAAAGATGGAAAGATCAAAATATGCGTGGACTATCGAGATCTCAACAGGGACAGTCCTAAGGATGATTTCCCTCTTCCAAATATTCATATACTCATTAATAATTGTGCAAAACATGAGTTGCAATCATTTGTCGATTGCTTTGCAGGATATCACCAAATCCTGATGGATGAAAATGATGCAGAGAAGACAACGTTTATCACTCCATGAGGAGTGTATTGCTACAAAGTAATGCCATTTGGTCTAAAAAATGCCGGTGCAACCTACATGAGGGCCATGACTACCCTTTTCCATGATATGATCCACAAGGAAATTGAAGTGTACGTGGATGATGTCGTTATCAAATCCAAAAGAAGTTCAGACCACCTGGATGACTTGAGAAAGTTCTTTAAGAGGTTGCGCAAGTTTAATTTGAATTTGAATCCAGCAAAGTGTGCATTTGGAGTACCCGTGGGAAAACTGTTGGGATTCATCGTTAGCAGGAAAGGCATAGAGTTGGATCCATCAAAGATAAAAGCAATCCAAGAGCTACCTCCACCCAAGACCAAGAAAGACGCGATGAGTTTCTTGGGAAGACTGAATTAAATCAGTCGGTTCATAGCTCAATCCACAATGATCTATGAACCCATATTCAAATTACTGAAGAAGGATTCTGCCATGAAATGGACAGAGGAATGCCAAAAGGCTTTTGATAGAATCAAAGAATACTTGTCCAACCCACCAGTATTGGTCCCACCAGAAAGCCTTTGTTATTATATCTATCTGTTTTGGATAATGCATTTGGATGTGTATTGGGGCAGCATGATGAGACAGGAAGAAGAGAGCAATCCATTTGCTATTTGAGCAAGAAGTTCACACCATACGAGGCAAGATACACCTTTTTGGAACGAACATGTTGCGCTTTAACTTAGATCGCACAAAAAATTAGGCATTACTTGTCTGCATACACCACGTACTTGATCTCAAGAATGGATCCACTCAAGTACATCTTTCAGAAACCCATGCCTACGAGTAAGCTAGCGAAGTGGCAAATTTTGTTGAGCTAGTTTGATATTGTGTACGTAACACAGAAGGCCATCAAAGGACAAGCCCTGGCTGATCATCTCGGAGAAAACCCGGTGGACCAGGATTACAAGCCACTCACGACCTACTTCCCTGATGAAGAGGTTTTATTTGTAGGAGAAGACATATCAGAGTCGTATGATGGATGAAGGATGTTCTTTGATGGAGCATCAAACTCTATTGGAGTTGGAATAAGAGCAGTCTTAATTTCGGAAACAGGTCAGTTTACCCAATCTCAGCTAAGATTAGGTTCTACTATACCAATAACATGGCGGAATATGAAGCTTGAATTCTCGGACTCAGGATGGCCATCGACATGAACATCAAAGAACTCTTGGTGATAGGAGATTCCGACTTATTGGTTCATCAGGTGCAAGGAGAATGGACCACTAAAAATGTCAAGATCCCGCCTTATCTGCATTGCATTAAAGAGTTGAGTAGGAGATTCGCAAGGATTGAGTTCAAGCATCTCACTCGAGCTCAAAATGAGTTTGCCGATGCTTTGGCAACATTGTCCTCGATGTATCAACATCCAAACAAGAATTACATCGACCCTATCGATATAGAGATACATGATCAACATGCATACTGTTTTCACGTAGATGAGGAACTGGATGGAAAACCTTGGTAGTATGACATCAAAAGATTGATAGAAGCACAAGAATATCATGAAAATGCTACAAACAAGCAGAAACGGACTTTGAGGAGGATGGCCAATCATTTATTCCTTAACAGAGAAATCCTATATAGGAGAACTTCAGATTTAGGATTGTTAAGGTGTGTCGACGCCACATAAGCGACAAGGCTTTTGGAAGAAGTACATGTAGGAACATGTGGACCTCACATGAATGGGTTTACTTTGGCAAAGAAGATTTTAAGAGCTGGATATTTTTGGATGACCATGGAGAGAGATAACATCCGGTATGTGTAAAAGTGTCATCAATGTCAAGTGCATAGAGATTTTATACGGGTTCCACCGAATGAACTCAATGTGATGGGTTCCCCCTCGCCATTTGCCGCTGGGGCATGGATGTTATCGGACCTATAGAGTCTCCCGCATCAAATGGACATCATTTCATTCTGATAGCTATTAGTTAGTTCACAAAATGGGTTGAAGCTTCGACATACAAGGCAGTGACTAAGAAGGTAGTGACAGACTTTCTTCGCAACAACATAGTTTGTCGGTTTGAAATTCCAGAATCAATCATAACAGATAATGCGGCCAACCTCAACAACGATCTTATGAAGGAAACTTGTGAAAGGTTCAAGATTGCTCATCTAAATTCCACAGTTTACCGCCCACAGATGAATGGGACAGTTGAGGCTGAAAATAAGAATATCAAGAAGATTTTAAGGAAAATAGTGGACAGTCATAGTCAATGGCATGAGAAACTACCATATGCTTTGCTCGGTTATCGCACCACAATCAGAACGTCAACTGGGGCAACTCCTTGTATGTTGGTTTATGGTTCGGAGGCAGTAATACCTGCCGAGGTGGAAATACCATCTTTAAGGATTATCCAAGAGGTTGGTCTGGACGATGCAGAATGGATATGTAGCAGGCATGAACAATTTATGCTCATCGATGAAAAGAGGATTGATGTGGTTTGTCATAGACAACTCTATCAGAACAGAATGACCAAAACATTTAACAAGAAAGTCAAACCTCGACAGTTCACACCGGGGCAATTAGTATTGAAGAAGATCTTTTCTCACCAAGGAGAAGCTAAAGGGAAATTTGCACCAAATTGGCAAGGACCCTACATGGTTCATAAAGTACTCTCTGGAGGAGCAGTAATCTTAGCAGAAATGGACGGCAGAGTGAGCACAAAGCCAATCAATTCAGATGCCATCAAGAAATACTATATCTGAAGACTTCAAGATTAGTGTGCATTTCTCGTACTTTTGCATTTTTCAATGTAACAGAACTACGTCTAGACCTGACTTCTCACGGTGGGGTACGTAGGCAACCCATATCGGATCCGATCTCCCTTAGAAAATCCAAAATCATCATTTCCATGTATTTAGAACTACGCTCGACCTGAATTCCCTCGGTGGGATACGTAGGTGATCCTTGTTGGATTCGATCCCTTGCATTTCATATTTTTCACTTTCCTTTTGTATTTGAACTACGTCCTGACTTGATTCCGCTTGGATACGTAGGCAGCCTGAGTCAAGCCCGGTCATTCCATTTTATAATTTCCCTTTTTCATATTGTATTTGAACTACGTCCTGACCTGATTCCGCTTGGATACGTAGGCAGCCTTAGTCAGGCCCGATCATTGCATTACATGTTCTTACTTTTCTCTTCATATTTTTCACTTTTCTATTGTATCTGAACTATGTCCTGACCTGATTCCGCTTGGATACGTAGGCAGCCTGAGTCAGGCCCGGTCATTCCATTGCATAGTTTTCACTTTCTATTGTATCGATCTACGTTGAGACCTGATTCCACTTGGATACGTAGGCATCTTGAGTCAAGATAGGTCATTGCATTACATACTTCTATCTCTCCCACTTGTATTCGAACTACATTACGATCTGATTCCTACTTTGGGAATACGTAGGCAGCCTGAGTCAGGCTCGATCAATGCACTGCATAATTTCCATTTTTTTCCTCACCCTTAGGAAACACTTCCACATAGTTAGCGTAACCTCAGAGCATGAAGAATATTGATCGTCGCAATGTCTGCAAAAGAGATAGGGAAGCTTCACCAGGAGGGTAAAAGCAAGAAAACTATGTTGGATATAGTCAAAAAAAATGGAAAGCTCGATGGACTTCAGAATATGTCATAATCTAAAACATTGGAGAATTACTATATATATACCTAATATATACGTAGTATACTTATTTTCTAGAAAAACAAGCTAATTCCTTTCAAAAAGATTTTTCTACTCTTCCACCTACCAAGTGATCTCTAGGTTAAGGAGCTATGTGCGGGACAAAGAAGGTGCCGAAGGATTCCAGTGACGAGGCTTCAGTCTGTGAATCAACACAAATCAACACACCCTCCCAAACTAAATTTTTTTCTTTGAGTGCAGGAACACATGAATCAAGAAAAATAACATCAAGTCTCGGGGCACGACCAGAAACGCCATTCGACTTCTACAATGATGAGCCAAAATACTTTTTCCCTACTTTATTTCCCGAATGTACTTCAACTTTCATCTTATATCTAAGAACATTTTTTTTTTGCAGGTACGCTCAAGATCCAGACCAAATACTGAAGAGAGGGACCCCTCGTTGAAAAATAGAATAATTAGCTCTCTGTCAAAATTAACTCCACCACTTGGAGACTGTACATAGCAAACATCGTCAAACTCCACCAACCGGAGGCTGTACATAGAAAATGTCACTCAAACTCCACCAACCGAAGGCTGTACATAGCAAACATCGTCAAACTCCGCCAATCGGAGGCCGTACATAGCAAAAGAAGCAACACTCCGCCAATCGGAGACTAACATCATAGCGACACCGAAGCTCCACCGACTGAGGGCATGCAAGCATAGCGACGTTGTCATACGCTAACAATAATATGTTATATTACAAGCTTTACACAGCCGGATCCAGGCTTTTATATTACAACAGCCCCGCCAAACGGAGGTCCACATTACAAGCTTTACACAGCCGGATACATGCTTTTACATTACAATAGCCTCGCCAGTCGAGGGCCTTTACATTACAAGTTACTTTACCTACATCGCATTCACAACACAAAAAAGGGGGATATCAACAATCGTTTGAACATTTACAATCTACTCTTTACATTATAATTTCAATCTATAATTTTTTTTTGAACTGCAACAGGTACTTTTCAGCTTTTTACATGTTTTTGCAGGACAACACATTACAATGAGGAACTCCCTCTAAGCAGCAAACTAGGGCAAGTTAGTGCAATGTCAAGCATCACTAGCTACGTGAAGGATTCACTTTCAAAACTTAACTCGACTCGATCTTCAGAAGTTCGGATTTAAATTTCACTTATAGCTCTTTCATGTCTCAGTTCATTGTAACTCGACACTGGGGCAGTCTTTTTGAAAATTTATCTCTCTACCATGAGTCTTCAGTAGAAACTGCTGCGAGACATTTCTCATTCAAGTTTCTTTAGAACTACATCCCATCCCTCCATTCGTGCTAATCTTTTCATACCTCACCACCCAAAAAAAATTCAATATCACCATAATTTGATACTAGGCAAATTTTAATCAAAATTTGCTATGCTCCTACACTCTCGAACTACATATGGCCTGATTTCTCATGAAACCTGAGATATGTAGGCAGCTCAGAAGCCATAGTTCGGCCATAACTCCATAAATATTTCTTGCCAAGTTTTGCTCAAAGTGTATTTTGGTGGGTCGTCTAAAATTGGATTGTGTCAATATTTCATTGTCCACGTCTTCTTTACTCTCATCCACGGACAAAGAAAGGGGTAAGGTGTTGACACCCAATTTTGGCTCTCCACATTTTTATTTAACTAAAGTTTTAATAATAATAATTAAAATAAAATAAAATATATATACGTTATGAAATTTTTGTAGGAATACGAAAGGATTTTTAATTATTTATTTTATTTCATAAATTTATTTGATAAATATTATTTTTATTAAAATTAAATAAATTATATAAATATTACTACTTATTTTCTCATTTTTAGATTTCACGTCAAATGAATATTTTTTCTTAAGGGTTAGCTCGATTTTTCCAATTAAATATAATTTATATTATTGCGATGAGTATTTTTTGACATTTTTCAAATTAGGAAGGCATAATTAATTATTGAGTTACTAATTTATATTAATTTTGTTTTTTTAAATGACTAATTTTATCAAATAAGCTAGTTTTGCAAAAGAATTATTTTTAATTTAATAAATTTTGGATATTTAATAAAGAAGAGATTATAATTTAAATAGATTTAATTTGAGAAAAACTTGGCAATCCAAGTCTTTTTAATTTATCCAATCCGCGTGTGCCACGTAGGAAGCACATGAATTGTACTTTTTCAGCTTAAATCTTGACCATTCGATTTAATTCAATGACTTTATTAATTATATATGTATGTATACGTATGTATATATTATTAATTATTTTTAAACCCTTTACTTTATTAACCGTCCGATTAAACGATCGAGATCAAACCAACTATTTTTTCCTAAACCCAAAATAGACTCTACGCTGCCCCTTATACTCTGTTTCCTAGAAAACTCACGCTCTTCTTCCGCATCACCGTCCATGGCCGCCCACGTTCTTCCTCAGACTACCTACGCTAGCTAGCTTTCTCCACAGACGCATATGATCGCCCTAATCTCCTCTCCCACCCCCCTTCGTCAGATAAACGACTCTGGGCCACCAGAAAATGCCCCATCAGTCACTCAGTCTCTCAAATCGACCTGAAAAGGTCGATTTTCGAGAGATTTTTTCTGCTCCTTCATGATTTCTTTGTTTCTTCCTCTAAGATTGGCATTCCCAAGAATTCAAATTTTGAATTCCTGGAGCCCAAATCAACTATAAAAGGAGGACTCCGGTTCTCAACGAAAATGATCCATCAAATTCCATGAACGAGTAAGAACATCCAAGAATTGACGAAAATAATAATCCAAGAATCGATTGAAAAAAAGATCCAAAAACAATCCAGCGAGTCTATTTTTAGTGTTGAATTCGAGTTGAAGGAAGTTCTAAGTTGAATACTTGACGTCGAAGCTCTTGTTTGCTGCCTTATACAACATTAGTAGTCGGAATTATCTTTTTTATATATTTTGATTTTTGGTTTCTGAAACTTTGTGGCCGTTTGAATATCCTCACTTCATATAATCTTGTATTTCTAAATGTTTCCCAAAATCTGCCTCATGCAGCTTTGATTAAAAGCATCTTGTAAGTAGTGTGTATAAAGTTATGATGTTCGTATCTTGTTAGAATTGTGAATTCGAGAATGACTAATGGTCTGTCTTTCACTCCATTAACGATCAATACACAAATGAGTTAACATGAAACTATTCCCTTTTGAGAAGACTATATGAAGTGTTAAAATAAAACCATACAGACTTGGACATAGCCGTCTTGAAATTAAGTGTTAATACTGTAAGAAATTTATCTTTACATGAGCTTTGTTGGCGAATAAGCATATCTTTATGTCAGTAAAATATTGTTCTCGAATCTGCTTCAAGCTATAATTAAGTAGGCGTGAAAACTTTCTCCCTTAAGATGATTGTTGCTTGAATTGGAGTATGTCTGAAATCACTGCAAAGTTGGATTGGGGAGCATAGTCTTTTGTATTTTCAGTCGTCTCGACTTACTGTTTCACTTGTGTATGGCTTGTTAAGTAATGTTGTTCATGGACTTCTACAATTTATGATTGTTCTACCTAATTACACTATAAGCATAGTTATTATGTTCTAAAGTTTACAACGATAATATAAGAGGTATCTGTTTAGTATTTGCTACTTATTGTTTATCTTATTCTTAATTGATAGTTAAATGCTAGCTTATATCTCTGCCTCTCTAGGTATTTGTGTGGGTTCTATTAATTGCTGCAAACAATTAGTAAGTTCATATGAAATCATGTGTCTCTGAAATCATCTATTTGCTGTCAACAAGAGTTGGTTCAAGACTAAGTTGTGAGGTTCGATGAAAAGTCACTGTCTAATGGGGCTGCATAACTTGATAAAATGATCAATTCTAACTTGTTTCCTCCTCATTTTTGTCAAGCATAATGCATGCTTAGCTTCAAATTAAGCTAGTTTTGGATTAGTTATTCTCCAAAAAATCAAATTTAAGAGCTTTGCATTGGCTGTCTGGTTGTTCTTTTAATTTCCTGAAAAACTTCCTCCATTTTTCTGAATGAAATTTTGATAAGTTTCTCCCTTTGTTCTCACATCTCGACAAAGTGATTAGAATAATTCTAGGATAGCTTTGTAATATGAAGGATTAGATGGCTACATTTTTCTTTCTTTTCCTCTTAGAAGTTTTGACACATTATAAATTTACCTTTTGTTTATGTAAATTCAGGGACGTTAAATAAACATTCACTTATTAACTTGAGGCGGACTGAACTAACTAGAGTATACTTAATCTTGATCTATTTCCTTTCTCGTATTTCATTTCTCTGGTGATACTCTATTTTTGCTTTATAATGTGGTTAACAAGGTCATTACTCATATCCTTTATTTTGGCGACTCTAACACAAAACAATTTTTTTCAAAAATACGAGTGTCAGCCATATTATGTTATGAACTATTTTGACTAGTTCGAAATAGGGGTGCGACAGTGGCTGAGTAGCATAATGACCTTTTAATGAAAAATCATGAAGTCCGTCCTGCTGGAAGTGCTACATTATCGGAGGCGCATGGGGCAGAAACATACGGCCAGTCTGAAATAAGACAAATAATCGGGGCCTTGATAATGTGCGTAGGCGTGGCAAGAGTAAAAGACGATATAATAATCGTCGAGGTGATGGTCATAACAAAAGGGAGAACAATATGGGTTTTCAAAATTATCCTTCTAAAGGAAAGGGCGATCACTGTCATCGTTGTGCCCTTAAAGGTCACTGAAAAAATGAATGTCGGGCACCTGAGCATTTTGTCAGGCTGTATCAAAATTCCTTCAAAAGAAAAGAAAATAAAGGTGGTGCCTCTTCTTCTAATGTCTGAGTAGAGTTACATTTGACTCTCAAAGATGATGCTCAGGCAGGGTCTTCTCAAAAATATGATGAGAATATTGAGGCAAATTTAGCATTGAAAGATGATGCTTTTGATGGGATCGATGATATCACTCATCTGGAAGCTGAAGACTTCTTTGGGGATCACAATTGAAGATTGATAATTGAACTGGGAAATGAATAATGTTGTTTTGTGTTTTAAAGTCTTACTTAAAGTACATGTAATTAAATTTTCTTTTGTTAAGTTTTGTACTTCTTATTATGTATTTTTATTTTTATGAAGATAAATTTTTCCCCCCATCTTCAGTTGGATCCAAGATGAGTAATGGAAATATGTGTATTCTCTACAGTGCCACAACTCATACAATACTAAGAGAAAAGAAATATTTCTCTCATTTGATTATGAAAAAGGCATATGTTAATACAATATCCGGTAGTATAAAGTTGATTGAGGGTTCAGGAAGAGCGGCCTTATTACTACCTGGAGGAACTTTATTGGAAATTAATAATGCATTGTATTGTAGTAAGTCTCAAAGAAACTTGTTAAGTTTCAAGGTTATTTGCCAAAATGACTATCATAATGAGACTGCAAATGAAGGAAAGGTGGAATACCTTTATATTACTACGATAAATATGGAGAAGAAAATTGTGCATGAAAAATTGTCTGCACTTTCTTCTGGGTTGTACCATATAAATATTGGTACGGTTGAATCACATGACGTAGTAAACAAAAGATTTATTGGTTCTAATGATTTTATCATTTGGCATGACCGATTGGGCCATCCCGATTATAATATGATGCACAAATTGAGAATTCACATAGGCATACTTTTAAGAACCAAAATGTTCTTCAATCAAAGGAACTATCTTGTGTTGCTTGTTCACAAGGAAAGTTGGTTACCAAACCATCAGCGATTGGAGTGGAATCTCCTACATTTCTGGAACAGATACAGGGTGATATATGTGGGCCTATTCACCCTGCATGTGGACCATTTAAATATTACATGGTTTTAATAGATGCATCTACAAGATGGTCTCATGTGTGCTTATTATCAACTCTCAATATGGCTTTTGCGAGGTTTTTGACTCAAATAATAAGGTTAAAAACACAATTTCCAGATTATGCAATAAAAACAATTTGTCTTGAGAATGCTGGTGAGTTTACATCTCAGGCATTTAATGATTATTGTTTGTCCACTAGAATAACAGTTGAACATCATGTTGCACATGTTCATACTCAAAATGGTTTAGCAGAGTCATTGATTAAACGTCTTCAATTAATAGCTAGACCATTGTTGATGAGGACAAAGCTGCCTGTTTCGATTTGGGGGCATGATATTTTGCATGGAGCGACAATTGTGCGCATAAGACTAACCAATTATCATGACATCTCCTCATTACAATTTTTTTTGGTCAGGAGCCAAACATTTTCCATCTTAGAATCTTTGGTTGTGCGGTATATGTTCCAATTGCTCCACCACAACGCACAAAGATGGGTCCCCAAAGAAGATTGGGGATATATGTTGGTATGAATCTCGTTCTATTATAAAATATTTGGAACCTAAAGCTGGAGATTTATTTACGGCAAGGTTTGGTGATTGTAATTTTGATGAATCAGTATACCCAACATTAGGGGGAGAACAAAAGCATCTGGGAATTGAGATAGATTGGAATGCACTTCCATTGTCTCCTTTAGACCCTCGAACAAATCAATGTGAGCAAGAAGTTCAAAAGATAATTTATTTGCATAATATTGCAAATCAACTGCCGGATGCATTTACTAATCTTCCACGGGTTACTAAATCATATATCCCAGCTGCTAATGCTCAAGTTCGAGTTGATGTCCCGATAGGACAAAATGATAAGGCAAATGAGTCTGGACCACGCTTAAAACGTGGTAGACCAATTGGTTCCAAGGATTAAAATCCTTGAAAAAAGAAATGAATAAATGATCAAGATGATCATAATATGGAGGCAATTGCTCATGAAGGACTCCGTGACATAATAAATGATGACACCACAGAGGAGGTACATGTACCTGAAAATAATGAGAATGAGGAAATCTCTATAAATTATGTCTCGACGAGAAAAAAGTGGAATCAAAATAATATTGTGGTGGATAATATTTTTGCCTATAATGTTGCAGTTGAAATAATGCAACAAGATGAGGATTTAGAACCAAGATCTGTCAATGAGTGTAGACAGAGAAATGATTGGTCAAAATGGAAGGAAGCAATTCAAACAGAATTGGCTTCACTTGAAAAACGTGAAGTTTTTGGACCAATAGTCCGAACACCTGAAGGTGCAAGCCAGTGGGGCACAAATGGGTTTTTGTGCGAAAACACAATGAAAATGGTAAAGTCGTAAGATATAAAACACGACTTGTGGCACAAGGATTTTCGCAAAGGCCTGACATTGATTATGAGGACACGTATTCTCATGTGATAGATGCAATTACTTTTAGGTACCTAATAAATATGACAGTCCATGAAAATCTTTAAATGCATCTAATGGACGTTGTTACAGCCTATTTATATGGCTCACTAGACCATAATATTTTTATGAAAATACTTGAAGCACTCAAAGTGCCTGAAGCATATAAAAATTCAAAAGAAAGTTGTTCAATAAAGCTTCAGAAATCCTTATATGGATAGAAACAATCAGGGCGAATGTGGTATAATCGTCTTAGCGAATATTTGCTAAATGAAGGGTATAAGAATGACCCTATTTATCCTTGTATTTTATACGAAAGTCAAAATCTGAATTTGTAATAATATCTATTTATGTTGATGACTTTAACATCATTGGACCTCCTAAAGAGCTTTCAAAAGTTGTCAAGTGTTTGAAGAAAGATCTTGGTAAGACAAAATTTTGCCTTGGCCTTCAGATTGAACATTTGAAAAATGGAATATTTATCCATCAATCAACATATACTGAAAAGGTTTTGAGGCAATTTTACATGGATAAATCACACCATATCTCAGTGCTATTGGGGCACTAATGTACCTTGCCAACAATACCCGTTCAGATATTTGTTTCGCAGTAAGTTTATTGGCGAGATTCAGGTCATGTCCAACAAGAAGACATTGGAAAGGTGTTAAGCATATGTTCAGATATCTTCAAGGAACAATTGATATGGGATTATTGTATTCTAATGCATCCAAGTCAGAATTGATCGGTTATGCAGATGCGGGATATTTGTCTGATCCATATAAAGCTAGATCTCAGACAGGCTATTTATTCACATATGTAGGTACAACTATATCATGGTGTTCGATGAAGCAAACAATAGTTGCTACTTCTTCAAATCATGCAGAGATAATAGCCATTCATGAAGGCAATCGAAAATGTGTATGGTTGAGATCAATGACTCAACACATTTTGCAATTATGCCGTCTTTCTGTGCAAACAAAGACTCCAACAATATTGTATGAAGATAATGATGCTTGCATAGCTCAATTAAAGGGAGAATATATCAAAGGAGACCGAACAAAGCATATTTCACCTAAGTTCTTTTTCACAAATGATCTTCAACAAAATGGTGAGATAAATATTCAACATATTTGTTCGAGTGATAATCTTGCAGATTTATTCACTAAGGCATTGCCAACGTTAATATTTGCGAAGCTAAGATATAAGATTGGAATGTGTCGTCTCCAAGATATCAAATGAGCTTTTCATCAGGGGGAGTAAAATACGCGTTGTATTCTTTTTCCCTTAACCAAGATTTTGTCCCATTGGATTTTCCTGGTAAGGTTTTAATGAGGCAGCACTCAAGGCGTATTACAAGATGTGTGTACTATTTTTTCTTCACTAGGCTTTTTCTCATTGATTTTTTCCTACTAAGGTTTTAACGAGACGCATTATCTATAAACATCCAATGGGGAGTGTTACAAATCCATTTAATGGTAGATGTTTCTTTTGATCTATTCCTAACGTAATGTATCTATTTATTATATTAATTAAATACTGTACTAACGTATTTGTCAAATGCTATAAAAGAATGGTTTGAATATCCTATAAAAGGGTAGTCTTTCACCCTTGTGAAATACAACTTGAAGAGATAAAATAATAATCTCTACTCTATACTTTTCATCACAATTTGTCTTTCTTACTTGTTTAGTATTATTATATTTTGCTCTCATTTTACAACAAACTACCCATTATAGATAAGAACAAAGCAATAATCAAAACACTTTCTAATTATAAATCTTCTTCCATGACATAAATATATCCAAACAAATAAGTGAAAAACTCAACATAACTGGTTAAAGAAAACAAACTTTACCAAAGAAAAATGAAAATGGAAATAACATTGGCTGAAGTTTGAACCCCTCTGGCCATATCTGAAAAAAATAACGAAGTAAAAGAGGGATTGTTTGTATACCGAAGCTAGAGAGAGATCGATGGTTTGGAGCTTTGGCTCACTGGTGGTGATCTGATTCGCGATGGTCGGCGTTCTGATTTTGAAGGAATTAGAGTTGGGGTCTGATTTGACTCGCGAGATTGTCGGGATTTGCAACTTGGTGGAGCTGTTTGGACTCGCTGGTTGCAATAATAGAGTTTCCGACTTCTAATTCATCGGGTTTATCGCGATTTTGGAGCTGATGGTGTTGCTCACGATTGGATCTCTTGTGGGGTTGTTTGGCTATTGTTGTTGATCGGTTTAAGTGGAGTTTTGGGTCTGGTTGGAGATGGCTAATAGAAGAGGGAACAATGATGGTCGGCTTCTGATTTCGCCGGAGAAAGTGGTGAACGGAGGTTGTTATTTGGGGGGAGATCTGGTTCGCCAAAGAGGTAACGGGAGAGAGAAGAATGGGGTTTTCCGATGGGGGTCGTTTGAGAGTTGTTGTGGTGTGGTTGAAGAGCTCCGGTGGGATTCTACGGTGGTGGATCAGAAAAAAAAAATTGGAATTTGTTAAATAAAAAATAACAATTATCACCACCCTAAAAAAAAATTATTTTTAAAATATCACTTCAAAATATAGTATTATTAAAGGGAAAATTTTCAAAACAACAATATTTTAGCATCTAATAGGACTCCTTGTCAACACTTTCAATATTTATTGAAAATGTCAATATTTTGGTTTTTTATAATGCTGACTGTATTTATTTAATTTGAAAGAATACAAATTTTTAATAACAGAAGGGAGAGAATCATGGAAGAAAAAATATTTCAAAAAAGGTAAAAATATTTCCCTTAGTTTTTTATCCTTACTTGTTTGAACTTTTTTAAATATGATTTTATCTGAAATGTATTCGGATGGACTTCTTTAAATATGATTTTGTGTGTCATTATTTTAAAATGTAATTGAAATATAAATTGCGAGTGATATTGAAAATACAAAATGAGCCAAATAAAATACAAATTTATTTACTAATGCAAATAGTATGAATACGTAAATAAATTGTATTTTGGTTATTTAGAATTGAAAATGAATACAAATCAAATCTAAATACAAATTATCTGGTATACAAAGTGATATTGAAAATACAAAAATGAGCAAAATAAAATACAAAATCTGTTTTATTGATGCAATTAGGATGAATACATATATAAAATAAATAAACTGTATTTTGGTTATTTAGAATTGAGAATGAATACGAAATCAAATATAAATACAAAACTTGATGGTATACCATTAGGACGAATACAAAATCAAATCTAAATACAAACTATTTGGTATACAAAGTGATATTGTAAATACAAAATAAGCAAAATAAGATAAAACTTTGTTTTACATATGCAATTAGGATGAATACATAAATAAACTGTATTTTGGTTATTTAGAATTGAGAATGAATGGATAATTAAGAACTTCTATCCGACAATTGATTCATCAAGTTCCATGGATTCAAGAAGAGTCTTTTCGAAACCATCCATAGAGCGACGGCGGCGGAGATCTGGAACCCGACAGAAAACCGCCCGAGCACTAAAACAAAATCACAAGAAAATAAAAAAAAATTATTTAAAAGACTAAAAATCTGAAATACATAAATAGTTGATGATTATCTAACCAAACTCATATTCTACTAAATCGGAAATATTCAAACAAAATCACAAGAAAATCGAAATTTTTTATTTAAAAGACTAAAAATCTGAAACACATAAATATTTGATGATTATCTAACCAAACTCACATAAAAATAAAAAAAATTGACGGAAAATCCGTAATATATAAAATATGAAATACAAGATAATCGATGATTTTAAAAACAAAATCAACATAAATATCGCTAAATAATCAAAATTACATTTAACAATTGAGATATTGGTTGAGTTAAGTTAGAGATTTGTTGAACAAATTAGGAGAACCATTCATAATTTGTATTTCTTGACCTGCAAAGAAATTTGAAGAAAGAGAAAATATAAAACTTGAATGATGAGGGAAAAGAAACGTGAATGATGGGGAAAGAAGATTAATCGATAGTTTTTTTTTTCTTCTTTTTCCTTTTTTATCTGTTATTGGTTTAGAATTTGGTCAAATGATGGATTGTTTTGGGGGAAAAAAAGGTAAAATAAATAATAATATTTGAATACAATTATTTTGTAAAGTATTGACATTTTAAATAAATATTTTAAAGTGTAGTTATTTCAACTAATTATGTTAGGTATGTTGACTAGATTGCTAATTTTCCCATTATTAAAAGGAAAACTTTCACAAATATTTACGGGTTGTAGCTACAGTTTAAGCCGTCTCGTTTGTATAATTCACCGATTTGTATAATTCGCGTGTACATTTGTATAATTCAGTTATTTTTGTATAAATTCGAAATAATGAATTTATACAATTACAAACATCAAAAGTGTAAATAGTTATACAAATTATATTATACAAATTCCGAATTATACAAAAGTTATACACATTATATTATACAAATTCCGAATTATACAAACGTGTAAATTATACAAAACTAAAAAGTTGAGTTGCGTAATTATAGTTAAAAGTAGGTCGGAATTGTAATTAAGACTAACTATAGTTATGTTAACTAATTAACTAGTATATGTTTGTTTATACACGTAATTTTCCCTTTTTAAAATACTAGTACTAAACTTAGTGACGCTTTACGCGATTGTAAAACATCAAAATTAACAAAATATCTCAATCATAAGTTTATCCAATACATAAGAGAGATTTTATATTTATGCATTCCAAGTTGATTGTATAAATTACTAGGAAAAGAGTCTGAAAAATATTTTAACTTTAGCCAAAATTGTTGTTACGATATCAAACTTTATGGAGGACCTTTTACCCCCTACACTATTTAATAGTGTATTTTAACAGTATATATGTACCCACGTGGACACATTACTATTTATAATGATGCAATATTTATGATGTC